>JARHKZ010000041.1:600000-851346 GCA_029204075.1 Mycena capillaripes
TGCAGCCGATATACGGAGGCAGCTGAGCACGATGGTCTGCCGCCTTCCCCGAAGAAATTGTCCCCCACTGTGGGAAATAAGTAACACGGGGAGAAATCGGTACGGGACGCACGATGCCGACACTAATAACGCCTCCACCACAGACGAGCAGCAGTCCGAGAACGCAGTGGCTCCGCTCATAGAGCGCGTAAGTGGAGCCCTCACGTACTTCGTCAGATCGTCGGATGTGAATGGTCGTCGGATGGTGTGGAAGCTCGTCGGCTTGCGAAGCAAGCTCGTCTCTTGCCGAATTAGGTGCACCCGACGAGGAATTTCGTCGGATGGTCGGGTAAGAGGTCGGGGTCAATCCCTTGATTACGTGTGGCCCGAACTTGGCCCGAACGGCGGCTCAAGGGTGGATCACTAGGCCAACCAGATACAAATAAATCGAGCGTCGCGTTCACGACGCGTCTGTTCAAATTACGATTTCCCTTTACATACTCAGAGCCAATAGTTTGAAGAATACTGAACATCCAAACCCTGGGGAAATAAAATAACCCGGTTCTGAACAATGGGAGAATGCGTATGTTTCTCAGAATGGAAACTGCAATCGCTTTGCTGGCTCTGGTGAATGGTTCAACACCTGAAAGCGGTGGTCCATCTCCCTGGCTCTGGAAGAAAATTGGGGAGCGCCCAGGGTCCACAAAATTCCCTTCAAACCGAAGAAAGGTGCTCCAGAACCCAACCGAGTTGAATGGTGGAAGCTTGCTGCCTAAGTAACGTCAACATTTCACGAAACCTCTTGGTACGCCGAAATATCGTCTACAACTGCGAGTCAAATAATTCTACATGGTTACCAGACTCACATTCTGAATCCAGAATATTTCCAAGATAACAATAGAGGAGGCCCTTGGCATTTCAACCACATCTCTGAACGAAGCAAACAACATGACACGCACTATTACAATCTACGGAGGTGATGCGCCAACAAGAGTTTATTGCAGAGGTCAACAAGATCTAGAAAGTAGACACTCTGGGAGCCAGCACTCTCAGATCTTTCGTTCAATCATGGGCCAACGGCCATCCCGTCGTCAATGATTAAATTATAATCTTGCATGTACAATGCTATCATCTTTTTATCCCTAATTAAATTGTCTGTACTCGCAGAGTTATAAGTACTGGCTCGTACAGGGATGTTTATGTTCGAAGAGTGGGTTCTGTTCTGTATTGGCTACACTCGGACTTCGCAACGAAAATTGATATCAGGACCAACTTTAATTGGTAGCCTTGCTTCAAGAATATTTTTTGAGGCAGTCGCAGCACTCCTGGGAACTCCCCGTAATTTATATTTGACGAGCCCTCGGGTGTGTGGTCCTAATGAGGTGCGCAGGAAGGAAATCCCATTGACGAGTTATTTAACCAAGCAATGAACAAACGGACTTTGACGAAGCCCTATACTGCCACCTTCGATGCTCTCAACCCAGAAATATTCCTGGATGTAATAAAGATGTATAAGACGCTTTAATAATTGTTCAGAAGTTGAGAGAAAAATTGTGTGTCTCCAAATTCTCATGCGGGTTGAGATCATCGGCTTTGATTCAATTGATCGTTCATTTTCGAGAGCGTTGTATTCCGCCCTGAATAGTGTAGTATAGATAAAGCCATGGTATAGCTCTTCTTAAGGGGAAAAAGCTTCATTAATGACAGTTATAATTTGATAGCTGGATGTCCCCCGTCTGCTCTGCCCCGCTTTCTTCATTGATATCGTGCACGTGTTATGAAAGTTATTGACCTCGTTACGATAATCTTCATCCCTGATGTGTATGCCAACAGAGAAAATCCATGTCGCCGACGCAGTGCACTTTGAATCCATGTCGGGAGTGCCTGTGAATTTTCCTGTGCGCTTAAAATCAGCCCTTGGGAAATTGTGGAAGTTACACCGGCGAGTTTTCATCGTGCGCATCGAACGTGGGGATGGATTCAATTGGGTCTGTTGCGCATGCATACGAATATTTAATCTACGAATCTACCGACTGTGCAAGGTACTCGAGGTAGCGCTGGTGATCCTTCTTATAGCGCTTTGCAAACTCGTCGGGGTAGCGTTTCACCCACTCGTGCCCGGTGAGCTCCTCAGCGGTGTCAGGATCCTGCATCACCCACCCGACGAGGGGATCCTCCAGCTTCTTGCGACGTTTGCCGGAAGACGTGGATACCGTCGCAGATGATTCTGCTTGCGGGCGCTTACGTGTAGATGCCCGCCGCGGGCCAGCAATATCCAAGACACGGTCAGTAATCGCCGTGGCCGGTGGTGGCAGCAGGGGCGTGAGGTCCAGAGGAGGCGTGGAATCATGCGCAGATTGGGGCGGCGCCGGCAATGTCGCCTGGCCAGCGGCTCTGGGTGCACGAACACGACCCGAAGAATTGGACTAAAATGCAACGTGAATTCTAAGTCGTCGTCGCAATCAAAAGACATTCATTACCTTGGCTTCGGCCTTAGCGAGTCTGAGCTCACCCTCAAGGTCCGCTACACTGTCTTCAAGCTCGCGGACGCGTTGAGCAGCTTCAGTGGAGGGCTCGACCTGTGTAAGTATGTTCAGGTCGTGTGAGAGAATAACATGGGTGAACTCACCTTAGCATCTTCGCGGGCAGCTTTAAGGTCTTCACGCATTGCCGACAGCTCCGTTTGCAAGCCCGCCACAGTTGAGTCAGCAGTACGAACACGTCTTGCCCTCTCAGACATCCGGGACTGTCGCGCGACCCGGCTCCCGTAACGATGAGTTACCTCGTTCCGCGAAGTTCGCGAGACCGCGGTCGACTTCCGAACCTCAATCTCTTCAGCTCTTCGGATGTCGAGTGCTTCATGTCTTAGTTGGATTCAGTACCACATCGACACGACGGGAACAGCGAAAACTCACTTTTTGAAAGACTCTACGACGCCCATGGAGATGCCAGTCTGAGCGTTGTTCCAGGCATGCTGTGCTTCGCCGAGGTTCGTCGTGGCCTCCATGGTGTTCCATTGCTCGAGCGGGATGTTCGATAGGCACTGAATGACCCCACGGAGCAACCAGCGATGCATAGTCTTGTGCCCCCACCATCCTAACACCATCACTAAGCGAATGAAGGACACCGGAGAACGAAAGTGGCTTACGTTTGAGCACTCCGTGAGGATCAGCGAGGGTCGTAAGCCATACCGAGAACACTTCGAGTTCCTCGCGCGTCTTGAGATATTTGAGGTCAAAGATGCGCCTCCGAGTTTCGCTTGATTGATTGAGTAGCTTGGGGATTCCACTGAAACACATGAGCCCGAAGTCGCCAAAAAAAGAAGTAGAAGAAAAAAGGCCTGACCGATTGAAGTGTGAGTAGCAGATTCGAAGGACATACGAAAGCAGCTCCTGCGGGTCAGCCGCTACCGAAGAGCGCACATGCTCGAGATCTATCGTGGGAACCAATGCATCGGCAAATCCGAGAAGTGGTGCCGCTTCCATGTCAGAGTTGAGTCCCAAAATTTTACCGCCCTTGTGAAGCCCCTTGAACTTGAGCTGCTTTTTGGTGAGTTTGAGGACGAGCCGCTGAATCTCTTCCCAAACAGTCTTGTACGCCGCACGGTCATGAACTTCCATCCAGACGCGCATAACCGTCACCGCTGCGATCATGTCAGCATTGAGATTGAAAAACAGGTCGAATGACATGGACGTACACTCGTTAATCGCCACCAGCCACCCATTGATCTCAAAGATCTGCATTTCACCTGCCACGGGTTTGAAGGTGGTGTCGCAGTCGAGGGTACGAAGATCGTGGATGGAGCAGAGTAGTTTTGGGTGCGCACCAAAGATGATTCGTTTCCCCTCGCGAGACACAGACCCTTGGAGATACCTCTTGTCATCGCTCAAGGCCTCCTGGTCTGCAAGGTAGGTGGCGACCTCTAGACCGAGCAATTATAAGCAAGCAAAGAATAATGAAAGGAACAAATTATTACGCTGTCTGACGTTGGCGGCCGTTGAGGAGAGGTCGTTCCACTCGGCCTTCACCTCCTGAATGATGCGCGTCTTTGTGTCGCGGCTGATAAGCCCCGGATGGAATAGACTGGGTGTCTTGCCATCGAGCAGGTCCTTCGTTGATTGTGCTGCATATATTCAAAACAGGTAGTGTCGCGAAAAAGGATTGAACTCGTACCATTCTCGACCTTGTTGACGCTTGCCCCAGGACCGAACTTGCGAACGCACTCCCGATATCTCGCCACGACGGCGTGAGTACACTTGTTTTTCGGCGGTGGTGGATGAGAATGACCCGAGTCCGGGACAGGGACGACGATTGCCATCCGCGCCAGCTCGGGGTGCAGGGTTTCCCAGGGACAATATATGTGCATCTTGGCGGTACAGGTCAGAGGCTCGACTTTGGCAACGTATGGCAGACCGTCCTTGTGGTGATTGAACGCTGGGGTAGAATTAATGGGAGAAGGGAGATGCAAAGGACGAGAAGACGATCCACACGGCAGGTACCCTTCCCCTTCGATCCTGTTCGTCCTGAAACTACCCACGAGCAGGTACCGTCGGTGTCCTCTTCATCGATGATCCGTTCACCGTTCATGACCTTGACGAAGAGCTCCTCGGAGACGAGATCTAGGATCTGAATCTGCGAGTGAAGTCAGTTGAAGGTATAAGAGTTCCCCTCGTCAAGAGCGCACCTGCGAGTGAAGCGTGGGAACAGCGAGAGCTTCTCCGCGTTTGGAGCATAGAAGAATGTGGTTCTTATTGCGAACCCGCTTGAACACAGTTCAGAAAAAGATAAGGGGCAGAGTAAGAACATACTGTGTTTAGCTTGCGCAGGGCAAGGGAACCATCACATTGCGATCCATCCGGGCGAATACCCTTGCAACGCCAGCTCTGGAGGGAATGATGGAACCTGACAGTAATGGTGAGATCGTTCAATCATAATAAAACAGAGAAACAGTACGCAAGAGTCCGACCAACTTCGGTGTCATCCTGCATTTCACGCGTTCGGATAGTGGCAGCTGCAAGAACCCGGATGTCCTCTGGGTCGAGCTCACGCCGCTCCTGCTTCAAAAAAGCGGGATCGAGAGATTCACATGCAGTGACGCCGCCACACTCGGGAGCGGCCCGCCGACAAGCTATCTTGGTGTCGCCAGAGAGACCGAAAAAAGACCCGGGCAAATATGCATCGGGTTTGTTCCGAGCCCCGGTGCTCCGACCCCAGGAGTGGGAATCCTGTCCGAGCGTCAGGTCAGTGGTCGCAGATGGAGGCTAAGTAGGGAGGGAGCAAAACGAACCTGGTCACGAATGAGTTGATCAATTGTCACTTCAGGATCTGGATTTATATCCTTGATGCCAGTGAGGTTGACGAGGAATCCGGTGCGTCGGCGAAAGAAGGGAAACTGGGAGGGGCACCCAGTCACGCGATGCAAGGCGTAAATTTTATTTTTCTCAGTGAGCTTGATTCCCTGTGGAAACTCTGTGATGTCCGAAGACACATCAGGATCCAACCACTTGACCTTTGACGGTTTGTAGTCCCATCCAAGGCGCGCATCCATGTCCTGAGCCTCGTCGACTGGATGTACGTCCGGCTTCGGGCAGCTGGAATCAACATATCAGCAAAATTCCAAACATTGGTGAAATAAACGTACGGCTGATCAGCAGCTGTCCCATCCCATGGCCCGATTTCAACGGATACGAATGGTGGGCTGGTAGGTAAGAATGAGCACAAAAACGAAACCGTAATGAATTGAGAGAGAATAACTTGCCTATCGACACTCGGGTCGCCATAAACACTCGATGGGGCCGCCGAAGCTGGTCGTGAAATGCTAGATGACCACCTGCTGAGGATTGTTAATGAATGTGGCCGAATATGAATGCAATACGCACCAGGACGACCAATCGTCGTCTTCAGGGATACTGGACGGCGGAGCGGACGAGAATCGCGAACTCGAATATCCATCACTGGCTCGGATTAGAATAACATTTGGGGAGGGAAAAAAATTACCTGATTTCGGCCATGAGGAGATCGATGCTGGATTTGGAGGTTCACCCGGTGGAAGCTGCACAAAATGATGAATCTTACCCGTAGCTGTCGCCAGATAAATCTCCGGAACTCGAACTGGTGGAAGGAGGTCGAGCCGCCGCCGGCCCAAAGCTATCAAAGCCGTGGCTATTTAATTAGAAGTCAAAAGTATTCGGGGCAGATTCAAACAACTGCCGCACCTGGAAACAGAGCTGTCCCACTGGGGCTGCGTTGTGCGGGGATCCCACTGCGGTCCACCCTGTTGTGGTGTAGGTGCCGGAAGCCAAGAAGTGGCCGGCGTAGTGTCCCACGAGGCCGATCCTGACAACTCAGCAAAGGGAAATAAATCTGAATGAAAACTATAAACGTGGAACATGTTCAACATTTTTGTAACGCACCAGGAGGAAAAGGCGGCGCCGGGGGGGCGAAGAAGCCGGTGGGATCCATCAATGATGTCGACGATGGGGTGTATTCGGCTGGGGACGGAAGAGATGTAAGTGCACCGCGGGCCGCACGTAATGCCGACCTACCGGGGAATCCAAACGATGGCAGTTCACCAGCGAACGAAGCGGAAGGAACAACGGGCGGTGGTCTGCTAACTCGTGAGATGATTGAGCTCAAAGAACATGGAAGCATACCGCCGCTGTGTTTCGTCGCTGCCGTCCCAAAAGTATCCATCCATTGCCCTGTGAAAATTAGTGGCTATTGGTGAGTGTTCAGCGACTGGACGCACCACGAGCGGGGGTGCGGCGGGACGAGATGATGGTGGGAGGAGATAAGAATCGACGGCGCATCAATTGATTATGGAATGATTATGGAATGGTTGGCCAAAAATGGCCATCTGACGAACTTACATGCACATCCGACGAGTTTGCCCCAATATTGGAGCACGAGAACACATCCGACGGGGTTTCTTGTCCATATTGCTGATCTGACGAGCTTGCGCGATCAACTGACGACGATCCTCCATCAACCGACGACGATCTTCCATCAACTGACGAACTTCCACATCCGACGATCCGACGAGGTACTATACGACTCGCGTAAGTGCGCAGGGACAGCATTACTGATATGGGTGAGTTGTCCAATGGGCGATATCAAACACATCTCGAACCTCCGACGATTATTTGGATGAAGATTATGAAGTACAGATGGAAATAATCCAAATGTCGGCATCTTGAAGCGCTGTGAATCGTATATATATGCGACACAAGAAAGTAAGTCGTACATCTATATCAAAGACGTTAAGCCCAGATGTTCTTTGTCTAGGTGCTCCTGTCTGCGTACTCTGAATTTATATGGGGTACCGGAAGTGGTCCAGAATTTTTCGAAAACCACTGGGATATTGCCCAGCAATGTTCCGTAGCGACTCGCAAAAAATAGGACCATCGGCCAAGAAATTGGGGCTCCCCAATATCTCGATATCTCCCAGTCGAGTGTCAAGAAAAAATCATGGAAAAGGAGGGCTAAACGGTCCAGAATAAGCAGTTAACAACCACTCGGATGGACCTACTGAAAGCAATGTCGTTTAAATAGGAGCTCGAGGCCCTACAGCGGCCATCGGTGAGGTCTGTGGATTCATCCAGGCGGATACGTGTTCTACTGACAGGGTTATAGAATTTTCTGACGAGTTCATGGACACAGAGGTTTCCAGTAGCAAAGGCGGGCAAAGGAGGAGAAACGGCCAACGAGAGTATTAGATACCATTAAAAGGTCGGTGCTGGTTCTTTTTTGTCCGGGACCTAAGTATCGCTGAGCATATGGATAGCGCTATGGCGCCTGTAAATGTATAGTCGCGCGATACAAGCGCGTGAAAAGCCTGAGAATTGCACCCGACCGCCACTGATCATGAGAAATTTCCCAAGCCGGTACTATACAGCCAGTCACTTGCGCGGAGCGGAAGGTAGACCCAGTGCGTTCGGGTTGCGTTGGTAATGATCTCAGGACGAGGCGATGTGCGGGTACCGATCGATGGAGGGAGGAGCGTGTCCAGACGCAGACGACCCGAACACGTAGGGAAATGGAAGCTCGGAGTCTGTATGGGATCCAAGCGGTCAATGGTTGATTGATTACAGCTATTAACAGTACCGAAGGCGCGAACGGAATTTTTCTATTTTGGGCTGTTTTTGATCCCCGCCAAAGAATTGCGCGTATCTCAGTCGATTCTACACAGATTGGTCGACCTTCATCCTCTTCTGGCTCTGGATTCTCGAAATTATCCCCATGAATATCGGGCTAGGGTGCATTGTGGTCCTCGATGTCGGGGACTTCCTCAACTGTGGCTCTCAGGACAGTCCCCGGTGGTGCTTGTGGTGCATCTGCGGGTGCAGAAGGGTGCTCGCTTTCTGTGGGCGGACGCTCGATCTCATCACGCTTCCCCTCGAGCGGCAACTTCACCACCACAACTTCTTCTTCGAAATTGAAGCTGACGCTGCGTTCGACTCCCACTGTGCGGCGGTTGGGCCAATAGATGCGATGAGCTGCGCTTTCCTCATCTATGCCCACCCAATGGCGTATTCTTCCTAGCATGTCTAGCTTGGAATCGCCGTCATCGTGCACGCGAACTTTGAAGCCCCAAGGGTGCAAATCCGCCAGAACGGGCTTCTCTCCGAAGACTATCTCATATGGCGTAGTTTCGCCAATCGAGCGGGTCCAGTTGCAGTTTTTTAAATAGACTGCATGCATGAGAGCTTCACCCCGCATGAATTTCGGCAGCTGGCTGTCGTGAAGCATAGCGCGAACCTTGATCAAGAGGGTGCGGTTGAGTCGCTCAGCTACACCATTGTATTCTTTGGTATGGTAAACTGTCCGGGTTCACGGACCACAGGTTGTATTTCCAACATCAGAACCATCTTACTGTAAACAAGACATGCCTTCGCTTCGCTCCGGCAGAAGTGCAGACTGCGACGTGTTGAAAGACAACCAACTATCTCTGTCTTTACAAAATTACGCGCTTGCAGTTTTTTAAACTCCGATCTGCATAAGTCCGCTGCAGATTTATGGACACCGCAGCTTACATGGCCAAAGGATGATGCTTTGACACCGAGAGACTTTCAAATCAGGGTGGGCATACGAGGCCGCGAAGCGGCGGAGCAGCTGCTTGGCATTTGAAAAAATACCCAGGGAGAAATAGTTTGGATATACAGTACATTTATGGTCAATGAGCATTATCCGAAGAGAAACTATCCATTCACTCAAAGTATCTACAAACAAAGATCTGTGCGGTAAATCAAGTTTGATGGGCATGCGCAAACACTCCTCTCTGTCAGCAGGAATGGATTACTATGTACCGGACTGCGATACTACGGTCGCCTGAAAGGATTCATGAGTGAATGCAGAGTAAACAGAAAAGAAATACGCACCCTGTCATAAAATCATAGCGACAGAAGGAACGGACTCAAGACTGACTGTAAAGTGTTAAAAACTCTAATTGTGACAGAACATATCAGCTAGCACACAAAGGCCTCAAGCACTACAACACTGTCAGCTTGCTGGTATGTTGGCACTGAGGATTAAGCTCGGCTTACCTCGCATGGGGCTTTAAAAATTGAATACATCGAAGCTATGAAGCAATGAAAAAGGTTAGCATCATTGCGGTAGAATAGAGAAATATGAGATAACCCACCGAGGACCCCTTCTATCTCTCGCAAAGTAACGCTGCAATAGAAGTGGTGAAGGTCCTTGGATGCGTAAAGAACGCACTCGGATCTGCGTGGAGAGTTGAGTAGAACGGCGTGGAAACCTGCACGCACAAAACATGTTGGTCTCAAACTCGATCCATAAGAGGATGAGGACCCTACCAGGTATGCGTCCTTAGCCCGTAGAACGCCAAAAGGTAAAAGGAAAAGTTGAATCCTTCAGACGCGTCGAGTGGCGCAGATTCGGAGCCACTGGTTAAAGGGGAAAGGAAGGATCAGAGCAATAGCGTGGGATAGTATACATACCATAAACGCATTGGGAAACCCCCGGGAGCGCGAAGGATTGAATAGAAACTTCGGTTGAGGGTCCAGTCTGGTCCAGCGCCGCCGATGCACGGGTAGATCATGATGCGATGTCAGCCATGTGAGTGGAAACGTCGCGGCAAGAGGAAAACTAAATTGAACAAATGGACATCGCTAATATTCAGAGATGTATATACATGGGATGCAGGACCGATCGTACCTGAAGAGGGGAAGACGCGGCGACTGGCAGACAGCTAGACAGTATGCTGTTGAGAATTTAAGCTTCGAGCATGCAAAATTGAGGTAACTCGCCGGGAAAGCCGCCAGAATTCAAGAATAGACCTGTGAATAGCTCTGAAAGGTCAGTCTAAAAGCAGCGTCGGATGGCAGGAGTATGGTAACCTACCTAATTGCCGTCTATTGTGTACATTGCTCAATAAACGGAGCCAAGAGAGGGAAGAGGGAGAAAATAGGTAGAAAAGGACCTTCGGGTGTTGAAGAACATCTTGTGGTATACAGATAGTGTAAGGATTGTTGGGACGGCCACTTCCTGAGAAGCGATTTAGTTGATCGCATGGCGTGGCAAGGAGGAAGGCGGTAAAGACGAACGCAACCTACCGAAACCCGATCTTCGATACACACCTCATTGAAGGACATTGAGATTGCCCGGTACGAACTGGACCCGCCCGATCTTGGATAGGCTTTGTTATCTGAGTCGAACATACCCTACCGAGAGTATGAGGTGCATCCATCGTAAACGTCTGACACAGCAAGGAATTTACACCTACCTGTTTTTTTGATGAACATGGTCGGCTTGGCGGTTGTCCTGATGTCGCGATGGCTGACGGGAGAAGGCATGTTAGTTTGTAGTCGCAACGAAGGAAAGAAAGATAATGGACGGGCGGGACGATACGATCCATTGTGGTAGAGGAAATGGGGGGAAGAAGGAAGAAAGGGCGATACAGAAGAGTCTCCCTTATGCACGGGCGTTGAGCGGTTGATCGGCGAGGTCCAAAATAACATAGTGCCCCAATAATTGAAAATCTGTGATGTGGGGTGAACCCAGAAACCGGAAAGAAATAGGCTGCCGAAGTGCCGTGTCGTTTAGTTGAACGTAATAACAGCAGTACGGAAAAGGTAAGGTTGAAGTTAATTTGTGATGTTGAAAAATAAACGTGAGAGAAATGCCTTGAGGCAATCGAGACAACGGTATTTGGAGCAATTGGGAAGAAAACGACAGAATTAGGGGGATGCAAACAGTTACAATCTGATTCGTAGTATGTGCTTAATACACAAAGTATTTACACTATCAACAGCTCAGAGAGTGAAAGATGGCTAGACCGACGCTCAAGCAGCCTAGAATGGTTAGCAACCGAAGCATCCTGAAGTTTGGGAGCCGACGGATTTGCAGCGGAGAAAGAAGAAATTGGTGGGAAAGGCATAGCTGCATTCCGCAAGGCATACCGGGAAAGACCGAGAATCAGTGGCGTGTGAAAAACAAACAGGTGCATACTGATACGAGGCATCTGCTTAATACACACGGCGGACAAGCGGGCAACACCTAGCCGGCAGGTAGAACGTGTCACAGCACGCAGAGCTGAACCAACACCTACATAAAGCCGGGCAACACCTGAAAATCTGGCCAAAGCGTCGGTTGCGGACTTTTCCGTGACCACGCTGCAACCTCGCGGTAGCCGTTTAAGTATATAAAATATATTCTTTGTTGCTTTGACTTGGCCTGGACATACAAAATGTAAAAGAAATGTAGCTAAGGGTAAGATAAGAATGGTAGCTAAGGGTACAAAGCGTGTCATTATGTCGCGGTAGACCAGTGCGAAAGAATCTAATCTAATCGCCCATCAAATTCCTCTCAAGAACAAGGACAAAGCGCGGTCTTTGACATTCCAGTCGCCACTCGCCGTTATTCACCGAGCATGGACGACTACGTGGATCCCGATGGCCGCCCAAACTACAAGTTGTGTGTCTGCCGCGCCCACGACTGCGTCAGGCGAACCTGGAGGGCGCCGGATGGGTCAGAGAAGCAAGGGAAATGGTATAGTAAAAGCACCCTCAGCAAACACCGGAAGGCGGAGCAAGAAATGGTGGCGAAAGGAATCTTGCCCCCACTAGTAGTAAGTTGCTGTGTCCCAGTCAGTAAATAATATAGTGATTTATGGGCAGCCGCACGATGAAGAGGAAGCGCAACCGCCCGCGCGGAGAGATGAGCTCCCTACGGGCCTTCAAGTCATGCGCGAGGAAAAAGACGTAGATATGGAGGACGAAACAAGTCAGTTTAATGGTTTATCTTTGAGTGCAAGCGACTGACTTTGTTCTTTCAGGTCCCGCGATCGCTCGGCGTCGTCTCCTCTTCCTGAGCTGCACGCTTGTGGCCTGGCTGCATCTTATATGCGGTCTCAGTCGAGACGCAAGCAACCGAGTTCTCAAGGTCCTTGGCCTTGTCATCGCTGTGGTGGCCACGTCAGATGCAGAACAGAAAATCCCCCAGGATGTACGCACCGCAGCAAACTATCTTTCCATCGAACCCGTCATCGACCGTTGGATTTGCTGTCCGACATGCTTCCGTCCGTATTCTTTGAAGGAAATGCCACAAATCTGCCTTGCTCGACGAACGAGTGGTTCGCGGCCGTGTAACACTCCACTCTGGGTGGAACGAAAGACTCGCGCAGGCCCTAGAATTGTGCCCCGACGTCTGTATTCCACGCAAAACTTCGAGTCCTGGCTCGCGCACTTTCTATCGCGGCCTGGAATGGAGGAGCTGCTTCGCCAGTCCCATCTTCACCGGCGGAATCCAGACAGGATGCGGTCCATTTGGGATAGCCCAGCTTGGCAAAGTCTGGGATCCTTCACCTCCGAGCCCAACAATCTCGTGTTCAGCTGGTACATCGATTGGTTCAATCCCTTCCTGAATAAAATCGCCGGCAAGACGGCGTCTTGCGGAGCCATCATCGCGATTCCTCTTAATCTTCCATACGAGATGTGGCATCTCCCGGAAGTGGCATTCTTCGTTGGAATAACGCCTCCACCCAAAGAGCCGACAGTCACGACAATGGGCGCGCTCCTGGACCCGAGCGTAGATCAGTTTTTGGAAATGTGGATTGGGAAGATGATACCGACCTACACCCGCCCCCATGGAGACTTCTACCGAGTCGCGATACTTGCTGCAATTGGTGATCTCCTGGCGCTCAAGAAGGCGCTCGGGTGCGCCAGTCACGCAGCGCACAATTTCTGTTCCTATTGCAAGTTGAAGCGGAACCAAATCGATCGGCTGGATCATCAGAACTTTGAGCCGCGACGCGGATGGGAGGTCCTCCAGGCGGCCACCGCCTGGCTCAACGCCAAAACACAGGATGCTCGCAAGGCCGTTTTCAACGAGCACGGCGCTCGCTGGTCGCCCATTCATCGAATTACCTATCGTGATCCAGTGAAGCACACAGTATTGGGAGTTATGCACGGCTGGATCCAAGGTGTACTCCAGCATCACTGCCGTTTGAAATGGGGGATTGGATCCGATGCTCCGAAGGCGCGAGGGACCGCTGGAGGGTTGGATACGGATACAGATTCCGACTCCGATGCGGAGATGTTGGACTTCGACGCGAACACCGTTGCAGCCGAACTTGATGACCTCCATCAAGAGAGTTTCTTTGAAAACGACGTTCCAAAGTCCCTCAGCCGGCGCCCATCATTCTACTACATCCAGGAGGCCGACGACGGCGAGGTAGGCGAGGAGGAGAAAGATGAAGACGAAGACGAAGAGGAGGAGGAGGATGAGGATGAAATCTACGGCCGCGAGAAGCTCTCGCAGCGCATCTTCGACGACGAGGCGATGGCCCTCATCCACGCAGGGCTTGCTGGCGTCGTGATCCCCTCCTGGATTGATCGGCCACCCGTCAATCTCGGAGACAAGACGCACGGAAAGCTGAAGGCCGACAATTGGTTTGTCTTGTTCTCCATCTTCTTCCCCCTCATCATTCCCGAAATCTGGTGGCGACACTCCTCGAACAAGAAAGACCAAAAGCTGCTCCTCAATTTTCATGATCTTGTCGGCGCGACGCACATCCTCTGCAGTTATACGACCGGCCCAGCGGAGGCCGACCGATACACCGAGATGTATAGCAGCTATCTCTACTCCTCCAAGTCGCTTTTCCCCGGCTTAACAACGCGCCCAAACCACCACTACGCCCTGCATAACGGTGACCAGCTCAAGTGGTGGGGCCCGCTTGTCAAGCTCGCCGAATTTATGTACGAGAGCCACAACGGAGCCCTGCAGAAGATCAAGACGAACAATCATATGTGTAAGCCCGAGTTCAACGCAGCAAATCGTCTACTTACCTGAAATAGGGGAAATGGACTTGACAATGCTTCGCCAAATGTGTCGACGAGGAAGGTTACTTGCGACAATCAAGGATAGCGCCGCCACAGAGATGGATTCCAAGTCGCCTCTCGTTGAGGCTATGGGGATCCTATGCCCCGAGGTTAATGCCGATTCATTGAGCCGTGAACGATACTCACCTCACGGCGAAACCTCCTTCAACGGCTCCGGAGTCCTACTCGACCACCACATATACGAACTAATCTTGCAGTACTGGAATCACAAGTATTCCCCGCAATACATTCGCTCGACCGACCTCACATTCGAACTGATGAACGCGGGTGTTAATGTACTGCCGAGTCGAGGGAAAAAGCTCACCAGTTTCAAGCACAAGACGCGGACGTTCGGCACCTTCGAGAAAAATGACGGCAATAGCTCCATCTCATTCCGTCACCCCTCGACTGGACGGAAGGACGCAGGGTTCATCCGATCTATGTGGACGCAGGTTCTGCAGGGCCAGCAACGGATTTTCGTCGTCGTCCAGCCCCACGGGGAGGTGTTGCCCGCGGATGCAGCCAAAACACCCTATCTCACGCATACACATTTTATGTGCACCGTGCGGTACACGCATCCACCGCACCCGCAGCCTCTGCTCGTCATCGAGCCCGAGCATATCGTCTCCCATGTTGCCTACCACTCGCGGCCTCCGGGGACGTATGGCATCGCGAGGGCGATCACCATATTCGTGGACTCGCTGCATAGGGACCGAGATTAGCGCAACATGAAGCTGCGCACGGCAACATGAAGTTGCGTACAGAAAGTGGAGCATTCGGTGGACGTTGCTTGCAGGCGATGGAGCGTCGGTGCGTCGGTGGACGGTTTATGCGAGCGTGAATCCGAGTAGAATTGTTGGTAGAATTGGTAGAATGGTTTGATAAACAACGCGGAGTTGCCTATCACCGGAGTTTGAGGCAAATACGCATTGGCCAATATCCGGCCAATATCAGGTATATTGGCCAAATATTGGCCGAATATTGTCCCACATATTGGACCCACATTATTTGGACAATACATTACATATCGCCCGCATAATCACCGCACATTATCGCATTACATACAGCATTTTGGCTGGGGTAACCCGGAATTTGGACTTCAACGTTTTCACGCCGCTGCCATCACTTACATAATCCGAGCTCTCCTTCCTCCCGCCGCCATGGCCTCGGTGACACGGCATTCATTGCTGCATACCCCCGTATCCGTCCCCCTCCAAAATTTGGGAGCCCACTCTCGCCATTATCCGGCCTTCGTACCCCGGTTTTCGTCCTGATTCCATCCAAATCAGACCCGCTGTGAACGACTCCCATTTGCGACCAAGATCGACGCGTCCAGTGCTTTTAATGTTCTCTTATCCCACCACCGTGTCTCAATACCCATCCCAGCGCCCTGGTCCGGCACTTGAGACGCAATTTGGGACGGAAAAATGCGACAATGGTGCGTGCGCTTCCATTGCTGAATTTGCTTTATAGCTGATAACATTCTACTTGCTCGATCCATCCAGCCATGCGTACCCGAAAGTCGGCATGGAAAAACTGCATCTAAGTCACGCCCCGTCTTGTCTATAAGACACTGGCACAGTCGACTGGGATAGAGTACAAGTTTTTTGTCGCTTGGTACGTGTACCTTTCCCATCCCTCGCCCTTCTTTCATCCCCCTACTCGAGCTTCGTCCTTCTCACTATGTTTTGTACGGGCAGTGCATGGCCTCGTTTGAGGGCATGCGGGATGTGCGCGATGTCAGATGGTTGGAGTTGGCTGCACACAAAGGTATGTTGGCCAAGTTGCTTCTACCTACGCTTGATCCGACAGAGCATTAGGTTCAATGCCTGCTTCCTTAAGCTCCGGATGAACGTCATATTCCCTTCTCGCCTCGTGCTTGATAGCACTCACCAGTGAACGGTGTCGTCCTGTCGACTTGCAGTGTGCATGCCTGTAACGGCTCCAGGTGAGCATCACGAGTTTTTCTTGAGTTGTCCTCTTCTTACGCTGTATCTCTATTTCCCACTGCCAACTTGTGTAGCCATTCAATCGGCAGGATTCATGATGAGCGCGAGCGGGTACGTGTTATATATTTTTCTCATCCTTTCGCGTACAAATGCACCTGTAGTCCCCGATTGTCGCGCCGTCTCTCATTCAAGGCATTACACGCGCCGAGGTTCGTCAAACGCGCACCGCCCTATGATATGACCTCACTGATTTCATGTAGCAGGCAATTGAATGCTCGTGAACGGACACGTTGAGGTACGTTGGTCGCACTCACAGCTGATAATTCTTCGGACAGAGGACGCCGGCTCTATTCAAATTTTTATTCGAGCGCATGCAGGGTGCAAGGTAATGTGTCGTCTATATCCCAGCTCACCGGCCTCGTGCTGATTTTGTTCGTGCAGGTATTGCGGGTCTAAGTGGGGACAATTTGCATGTTACAAGGCGTAGTTATCCCATTGTGCTCGCGTAGTGTTTGAATACATTGAGTTTTGAAGTCATTTGAAGTGTGTCGTGAGGAGAAATATCACCGCAGGACAATGTGGGAGTAATATTCGAACAATATGCGTCCAATATTTCGTTTATACAGCCCGTTTGGCACGGATATTGGCTGGGCGTTATTCCATCAAAATTCGGCCAATATTCGGCCAATACACCCCATATTGGCCGGATATTGGTCGGTGCGTATTTGCCTCAAACTCCGGTGTATATTCGAGCAATGTAGCACCAACGCGAAGTTGGGCCAATGCGGAAAGCACCAACGCGAAGTTGGTCCAAGGTAGTGTGTCGATATGAAGATTGAGGAGGTAGAGGAGGGAGTCGAAGGGAGGTTAAGCGCCATTAGACAACAACGCGGAGTTGCCTATATTCGAGCGATGTAGCACCAACGCGAAGTTGGGCCAATGCGGAAAGCACCAACGCGAAGTTGGTCCAAGGCGATGTGTCGATACAAAGATTGAGGGTCAATCCGGAGTCGCAATCAAAATAGAAAATAGAAAATAGAAAATAAGAAATGGATTTTCGTGATAACCGAATAGATACACTGGCGCGAAGCCAATGCGGGAGATGGGAGTTGGGAGATGGATTTGATTTGATCGGGTATGTCAGCGATCAAATCAATTCTTCCTCAAGACCACGACCACGACCAAGTCCACGACCACCACCCCAGCGAGCTTCGCGCTCATTGCGCGTGCCAACTTCGCGTTGGTACGCTTGGCTGCCAACTTCGCGTTGGTATGCTCTCGACCTCGGCCGCCTCAGAACATCCGACACTTGTCTTTGTCTCGGCTACGATGCGCCAAACACCTTTGTGAATACAAAGCCCTTGCAAATCTCTGGAATACAAAGAGTTATAGAGTCCGAGTTCTTTTAAAAGGTGAACTCACCTCCTTCAACCAGCATTAACTTACCTCCCACTTTCTCCCTCTTCCATTCATATGGCGAACTACCAAACCTACGAGGCCACTCCGAGTGGCTACGACCAGGTCACTCCGAGTGGTTACCCTCAGGACCCCAACCACCCAGCGCTCGTCGTCGACAGTGACGGGTACTACACCGCTGCGCACGCCGACGTTCCCCTTCAGCACGGCGCCGACGCTTCCCCTCAGTACGGCTACCCCGACGCCGCCCCTCAGCAGGGCTACTCCGACGCAGGCCCTCCCCAACTCTCGCCCACCGATCAGGCGAGACTGCTCCGGGAGAATGCAGATCTCGCTGTCCTCATCGAACAGATGCGCATCGAGTACCATGGCCCCGTGCAGTTGGACATGAAGGCTCTGAGGGCTGAACGGGACGCTTCCGCGGCCGCCGCTCGCGCCGCGCAGGCTGAAGCCGCGGAAACTGCGAGGCAGATGCAGGAGACGATCGCTCTGTTGGAAGCTGAAAGGTATGCTGTCCCTGCGGTGCTCGATTCCTTCCCTTTGACTCATGGCATATCAGGGCTCAACGTACTCGCGACCCCCGCGTCAAACCCGTGTCCAAGGCTGCGTCTATCCCTTCCAAGTCCGCGTCCAAGGCTGCTTCTACCCCTTGCAAGCCCGCGTCCAAGGCTTCGACTACTCCTTCCAAGCCCGCGCCCAAGGCTACATCTACCCCTTCGAAGCCCGCGCCCAAGGCTTCGACTACTCCTTCCAAGTCGAAGGGCGCGCCTTCCTCTTCCAAGGCGAAGGGCACACCTGCCTCCTCCAACGGCAAGGGCAAGGCCAATGCGACTCCCCTTCCTTCCAAGTCGAAGGCCTCGCCCACACCATCCCCCGCACCACCTCGTTCCTCGTCGAACGGCCCTTCTTCCTCCTCCAAGGCCGGAAACAAGAAAGAGAAGAAGCCCGCTGAGCATCAGATGTTCAACGATGACATCTCTCCGGAGGCCAAAGCGCTGAAGGTACAGTAATCCCCCAGCCTTACTTTCACAGGCTGACCTCGCTCTCAGGCCGTTTTTCACCCGCACATCCGCTTTATCTGGAACCTCTTGGACACCAACGCTGCTCCTACTTCGGCGTCCCTAGAGGACGTCAAACACTTCAATCTCAGGTTCGCAGGCAAGACCGTCGCTCAGCTGCAGCGATTGGGAGAAGTTGGGTGTCTTCTCCTTCACCCCGGCGACGTCAAGGTCAGCCTAATTCATTCACTCCATCGCCCTATGATTGACTCTTTGTCCAGTTCGGGCTCGATGTGCGGGTCGCTATTGGCTCTAGAAACAAGACCCTGCAGGCCTTTGCCCAGGTGGAAGACAGCGCCATTCTTTTTGTCCGGTCTTACTTCGCCAAGCTCGGCCTCTCTGCTTGGGCTGTCGACTACACTCAAACACCGTATTCCCCGTACAACACCGTGATGCGCATGGCCGCCATCGAGACATTTCGCTTCATGATCACGGCCTCCGCCTACGACTTCCTCCACCCGGACACCAGCTGCGTGAACGACGTCGCCCTTCTCACCCGTCTCTATGACCACTTCGTGCACCGTTACATGTTCGACAAGTGGAAGGTCGAGATACGGAGGCCGGGTGGCAACCAATTGGCTGGCGTGCGAAACAAACTCTCGCAGGCTCGCACTCGCGTAAGTTTTCAATTTTCTTTTTCGCCTTCTTTCACTGACCGTTTCCTACTAGAATTTCAAAGTGCGAGACGTGTTCCTCAAGGACAACAACGTCCGCGCTAGACTGCGGCGAATGCTCAGCGCACAGGCGACTTCCGACACCGAGACTACTCCACAGGGGCCTGTCGCTCTTGCCCACGAGGAGAGGTCTGAGGACGCCGACAGACTTGTACGCCAGGTGGATCAACTTATCGTCAATAGCCACTTCGCTGCCGGGAACAGCCGCAGCGCCCACTTGCGCAACGCACGTCGTGTTCCCCCCTTTGGTCACCGCAACCCTGGCCTACTTGGTAGGGTGAGTCGCCTCTTTCATCGCCTCCTATTGTACATACTCAAGTTATCTCCAACAGCTCCCGAAGAAAATGCCAATCCAGTACTACTCGCCCTCCTATTTCAACAATCTACCTCCCCAAATTCGGGCCCAACTTGCGGCCAAGCTCGTCGTGTGTTTCCCCCCCGGCACCACCGACTTCTTTTCCAGGCGTGGCGAAGACGCCAAATCATCCATCGAACAATTGACCGAGAAGTATGGTGAAGCCGTATTCGCTGATTACGACCTCGATTTTGCGCCCGAGGAGGACGACCCTGACGTTCTCAGTGACGAGGAAAATGTCGACATCGACGGGAGGGCGAGGGTGACAGTGTTGGCAGTCAAGACAGCGACGAAGACGCAGGCGAGTCTGACGCCGGCAGCGTTAAGGATTTCTTTGATGACGCGGGGGCCTCGATGGACGAAGACGCTGATTACGACGAGGACGCCGAGGATGAGGGTGTGGCCGATGCCGAGGACAGCGACGAGGATGAGGGTGCTCTCGATGATGAGCATAATATGGATTTGGAGGCGGAAATCTTTGGCAGCGATTCCGACAGCACTTAGTGTATTGCGCACCTTCTGTGCCACTTCCCTTAGAACACCTATGCCACTTCCTTGAACCACTTAGCTAGCGACTCGTTTTAATTTCCAACTTTATTTATTTTTCTCTAGCTACGTCGATTTCTACGGCTACTAATTTATTTTCTTTCTTTTGACGACTGCGAACAAACATAAATTTATTAGTTGGCCGCAAGGGTGCAGCGTGGCCACGGAAAAGTCCGAATACCGCCAAAGCGTCCTAAGCGACCGGCTTTATGTAGGTGTTGCGTCGGCTTTAGCGAGGTGTTGCTTCAGGTGTCGCGTGCTACCTGCCGGCTAGGTGTTGCCGGCTTGTCCGCCGTGACACGAGGTATCATACAGAGGACTGAGGACTCACTCTTCCTGAGTCCCCTGAAGTCGGAAAATTATCCCCCAAATTTGTTCTCCTACAGATGCTGGGAGAGGCCGGGCGTCGAAGACAGTGGTGCGTGAAAATCTAAAGATCGCAGGCTTACAGGTTTACAGCAGTTTGCGGTACATAAGGCGCGGGCCTCTTTTTTTTTTTTTTGACATTTTTGGCTAGAACAGTCGCCACAGCCTCAATTTTGATCGGATTACCTCGGGAGTAGGCGCGTTGGAGTCATGCTGAAAATCCGCAGGGGATGGAGTACCGGCTTTTTTGATGGATTTACATAATGGAATTTTTTCAAAAGATTTATGGTTTTCACTAGAACAGCTGTAGCACACTGAATACTGGGCTGAATAACCTAATTCTTGGATATGTCGTGCATCCAAGCTATTGCTAGGGGACTGCAGGGCTAACAGATAGGTGTTTGACCAAATCCGCATAGTGAGCTGTGCTTATGATGGTACACAAATATCATCCTCAATTAAGAGTGTGTTAAATGAGTACAAGTGGTAATATTGCTGGGAGGAATAGGCCATCCCTTGGCGGTAGTTACTATACACAACATATCCAAGAACTAGGTCATTTGGCCCAGTATCCAGTGGGCTACAGCTGTTCTAGTGAAAACCATAAATTTTTTGAAAAAATTCCATTATGTAAATCCATCAGAAAAGCCGGTACTCCATCCCCTGCGGATTTTCAGCGCGACTCCAACGCGCCTACTCCCGAGGTAATCCGATCAAAATTGAGGCTGTGGCAACTGTTCTAGCCAAAAATGTCAAAAAAAAAAAAAAAAAAAAAAAAAAAGAGGCCCACGCCTTATGTACCGCAAACTGCTGTAAACTAGGAAGCGAAACGCCGAGTCAAATAATAGGTATACGATTCCGATCTTTTTGCGGATCCACTCTATAGCTTCCTGGCTACATGCCAATATAAGGGATCTTTGCATTTGGTAGTGTTTTCGGTGTTCTTTCACGGAGGCCAAATTAAACCAAATAACGGCGAAGCGAAGCACTTCGAATTTGCTTGATTTGCCCTAGTCTTGGAATTAATCATAATCTTAGGCCTCGGAAACACCCCCAGTGAGACTCTACACATCGGGCTGGGCTTGCAAAAGCCTTAATCCAAGATCCTGGGAAACATGTGCCATTGAATAATCATCAATGGGACAAATAAAAGTGCACCGTGCGGCCGCAATACGTGCCTTTTCATTAATTCCTTCGACAAGCAAGATCTTTGGAAGAAAATGATCCTTCTTATAAGAACTTGCGCGCATTAGAATTTCTTAAGGTAATGAAAGAAGCGCCGTTTCGCTTCTACGTCGTGTTTCGCCTCCTGTATCCTTTTGAGTGGCTTTATACGCGCATTCGAGGTAGAGTCGACGGGCAGAGACACGTCGACCTCGGTACCACCTCCGTTTCTGCAATTGGAAACAAGAAATTAGGCACTCAGAAAAAGGCACACATACAAATGAGATCTATGAACGTTGGACGGGAAAAGTGGTGGTGCCGCATCCGCGTCCGGTGAACACCGCAAGCAGACCCTGAACGATATCAGTATTGCGGAACGTATAATGTCTCTACCGCTTGGTCTATGATAATTCTGGGCGGCACCACGTCGACGGACTTGAGTTCCAAAGGCCTTTGTGAGACGAGATCCCCGAGTTTGTCTGCCTAATCGGCGACAAAATCGTGCGCGGCGCTATCCAATGGAGCCATCAACTTTCGCGGGACAGCCGGTATATTTTCTACCCGCAACATGTAGGCGGGGCAGAACCTGCCGAATGATACCGGTTTGGGCTAGTTCTACAATGGGAAAAGGTGTGGCAAAGGGAGCCGGGCGATACAAGGCCCCACCGGGACTGTGAAGCTCCGCGACACTGCGCTCAACCAAAGTCGAGTTAGAGGAGACGGGGTCGCTGAGCCGTTTGCGAGACGGTGATACTTCGACGAGAGATTTGGCGAGAGTTGTCGCTTCACCTTTCGCCGCGGACAGTACGCTAACAGAATTCAAATCTCGAATCGAAAATGAAAATGAAAAACTAGAACTGATTCGGAACGGCAGGTAAGATTCACCGTTTCGGAGCGGCGAGTCTCGCGGCTCGTAATCTCGTGCGGGCCCCGGACAAAAAATCCTTCAAGGCATGGAAGAGCGCTTCCGCGAGTGCCGCCTTTTCCTCCGGCAGCGGGACCTTGTTCAGCACTAGCTCTGCCACTGTCCAACTGAAATCAGTGTATGGTCAATCGCCCGAAGAGTACGCCGCAAACTTACGCGTCCGGATAGCGGGCGGGAACCGCAGCACCGCGTAGGCGAGGGCGAAAACCCGCTGCTCTGCGGCAGGGCCTTTCAGTGCAATCGAATAGGCGAAAAAATAGAGCGAGGAGAGGAGCGCTGCGATGCCGCGCGGCGTTTGGGCGACGCTTGAGTACCACTCCGCATCAGCGAGGTACATCGACTCTTTAGAAACTGTCCCCCACTTCTCAGGGATGGTCGCGTCTACTCTCCGGCTTACGCTTCACTGTGTACAGTACGATCGAATCAGACCCCGACGGCGGGAAGAGGTCTTTGATTTGCATGCAGCCGCAGGCTACGATAGGTGCATGCGACGTATGTAGATCGACCGAGAAAGCGCGGGCAGGAGGCAGTATCGGCGCCGAAGTATTGGCGTCAAAGAGCGGGAATCGACGGTGACCCTTGTAACATTGTTCAGATGGCTTGAGGACGGACAAACGAGGCCGCAAAAAACCAGCCGCCTGAGGGATCTCTTGTAGTTAACGAGAGACAGAGAGAAACCGAATTCGACCGCCATTGCCGCCGATGATTTACTGATGGCCGCTTGATCTGACTTTGGGCTTCCACCTCCAGGGCTTTGAGATAGCCTTTGAGATAGTTATTTCGAATATGACCAGTTTTAAGAGAGTACACAATTTTGTTTACAGCTAAGTGAGAAACGATATAGCACAACTTCGGTTAAGTTCGGCCAAATTCGGCAAGCCAAATTTAGTTCGCTCACGTCTCTGAGAATCTTAGTTTTATGACGGATTGCCTGTACTTTCTGTACTGTCGAAACAACATCCTCATCAGTGATCCAGCCTCACCGCCTTTCCAGTTGTACACCATGTCGATAAGATACGGTCAACCGTTTGAATATTGAATCCTGTTGCCTCAGCTACTTGCAGCCGGGTCTTACCACGCGCCTTCATGATAATAACCAGTTGTTTTGAGGGGGGGGGTATATGGCGTCGATTGTCTGGTATGGTGGTAGGGAGGACGGAATTGCATTACGAGGTTTTGGAATAAGGCTCCACAACCAATAAATTTAGAACAGCCGAGCTTGGCCGAACTTAGCCGAACTTGTGCTGAAAATCGAAAACTGTATATCATTTCTCACTTAGCTGTAATAATATAAACGCTGGCAAATTTTGCTCAGTTCAGTCTCAAAACAATAATAATAGGCAGGTTGCGTATGAGCCACTGGAGCCACTCAGTGGCTCTCGGACCGTGCGCAAAAAAAAGCAGGCGAGTGGCTCCAACGAGCCACTCTCAGCCATTCACGGCGGTGGAGCTACCCGTTTGTGCACGGTCTGAGAGCCAATGGGTCGCCTCAGTGGCTCGAGCGCAACTTGTCTGGGGGGACACTGATGTTCTCTGCATCAAGCTTAGAGCACAAAATTAGACGGAGTAGCCATCGATTGCTATTGTTCCTTGAGTTTCTTGAGTATCTTCCGGGAGAGAATTCATCCCAGAATGTTCAAGCAGATGGTATCTTTTGTGACGTGAAGGCCGAGCTAGACTAGTCTAGTTTTAGTTGTGACATGTTAGCCGTAGGTTAAGCTTCCGCGGCATCGTCTATGCTGCACTCGATCTGCACCTGGCTGAACTTTGGAATCGTAGGAAGCCAGTGCAGGGGTACTGAAAAGCGATCTGTGCACCCATACAAATTTATTTCAGGTTGATACCTTTGAAAATGAAAAATCTGTAAGTCAACTATCGTGAGAACAGACGCACAGCCACACAGACGCACTCACCAAAATATGCAATGGACACCCAGATTTTTGGTCAAACGAAGGGGAGGTGGGGGGGAGGGCATATAAATGTGGCTTTGGGCTGAAATCGGACTATACTTGCTCGCTTTCCGCCGTTTAGTTCTTCCAGTGAGGCGTCCCAATTGGGACTGTCCTAATCGGGAAGCCTGACCTACGGCTTGACCATTACAAGTGAAATCAGACCATATATTCGTTTATTTTTTCCACTCCAAATTCTGAAGAAAAAAAAATACTCAATATTTGGTCTGACTTGGGAGACTAGAGCTAGACTCCCCCATAGAACTTTTCCGTCGGTAGCCAATGAAGAAGTACAAGAGGTTTATCTTACGAATACTCCGTTGGGAGGTCGGAGCTGCAGAAATCATTACCCAGAACTTTGTGGAGCGCGCCAAAAAAAATTGAGGAATAAAATTACGGCGCTCCGAAGTCTTCTTACCTCAGGTTTCGTTAGGGCTAATCTGGTTTCCAACTGCTTCGAGACTTTTTCTTTTCCACATGGTGCAAAATCCTTGCCCACTCTCGTATATTAATTACAACAGCACGGGTAGATTCGCCCGAGTGAATAAGTAACCGTCGAGGATGCGTGGACCTTTGAGAAGTATTCATCTTCTCTGTCAGCTGAGTTCCCTCCGTGAGCCACGGTTACATCTTAGTTTGCCTCTCACTTGGAGCGCTCATGGAGGCTGGCCTGTGGTGCGGTGACTTACCTTTGGCCGCCTGAACCTATGTCATGGCTCCAGACGAGTCCAATTCGGGGAACGAAAATCGAGCCAAACAAAGCATTAGTGAAGGGGAACCTCAACGAGATTATTTCGCGCTTCATGCGACGGGCTCACGCGCCCACCACTTCGTTGAAGAATTTGCCGCAGCAAACTTCTATCATCTCATGACCCTAGTTTATTTGAGGGAGGTGATTGTGCGGATGAGCCGAAGATGATCCCATGACGGCCGGCTTGCCTGAAACTCAAACTCAAAGCAACAAAGGAATAAATAGAGGGTGCAGCAGATTGAATGAAGATCGAAAGTATCCTAAGCAGTGAGGTAAAAACTAAAAATTAAGGATATCCTAGGGGATGGGTATCGGCATGGGATCCGAGGAGGGAGCTTGCAGAGTGTGAAAAGGCTGCGGACGGACGGACGGACAGACACCTAATTGTATAAAGAGGGTGGAGCGCGGCGAGGGGCTTCGCGCCGATGACTTCGGTCATAGGCGCAAATCTAGCGTTTGGAGTAGCGCCGTCGTTCCAAATTCAATGCTGATGTTCCAGAGATCTAGACTTGGAACTCATGAGAAAGCGGAGCGTAAACCAACCCCCATACTTTAATAAAAGAGTAGAGGATAGGGTGCCTGAGGTCCGAGTGTGCCATGAGTTCTGGAAGCATTTTGACATTCAATGGCCGGACTGAGCCGCATTGTACGCCGCCGACGGAGTTTTAAAAATATTTCTTATACACACTCATCCCATAAACAGGTGATCCCAGTTGCTCCACCAAGTTTATTCTTAGCTGTATTTCATGTTGTCATTGTACAGCTTCCAAATCCTTCTTAAACCCTTGCTCGTGATTGTAACATGTGCATGTGCGACCCTCACTCTCACCCGACCATGGAGACTCCCAGCGAGATTTCCGACAGCCTATGTAGCTCTGGCGACAGGTATCACTCGCCATATATCTTTACAGTATGACTAACGGGAGCACGGTAGACTCATCAAGGAGATACAAACAAATTTCTCCACTCTTGTCCAAAATCAGCAGGCGCAAGCTGAAAAACAGGAGAAGCAAGCCGAGAGGTAGGTCTTGGCCATGTTCGAACCAAAATTATATCTTAGTCGTCTCAAGGCTCCTAGAGGCAGTCGAGGCTCTCAAGCAAAAGTCGCCAATCAGTGGCCCGATGATCAAATTTTGGAATGCACACAAGACCCTCGCCGATGAGCGCGACAAAGAATTGAAGGAACAATATAGCACGGACCTAAACACTGCTTTGGTGTTTGTGCGTCACGTTTACATTCTGTAGTTTCCTAGGGTTAATTTACTTGTCTCTAGGCTGGCCTTTTCTCAGCTGTGGATTCTGCCTTCATTATTCAAATCCAACCCGGAATTCAACCACGTGGAACAGCTACTATCATTGTTTTTGCCCAAAGCCTGCTCTATATCAGCCTGGGTTCGACATTATTGGCTGCGATGCTTGCAGTCCACGGTATGCAATGGCTCATGCACTATTCAGCCGAAGGCGAAAAAGGGACCCTTGATTCTCGCGGTCGTGAGCGGCAAAAAAAAATGGATGGCTTGCGGAAATGGAGATTTGACATTGTCATGAAAATAATGCCCTTGCTTCTACAGCTGGCACTGCTTCTTTTTTCAGTTGCACTCTCGGTGTATTTGTGGAGCTTCCACCTGGCTCATGCAATCATTGCTATCATGTTCACATCAGTCGGATTGATTCTTTACTTTGGCCTTCTTATATCTGCAGCTGCTGCTCCAGATTCACCATTCCAAACTCCACTTTCCCCTCTCATCAGAGCAATTCTGGATATGTTCCCCAGTACGTTCTTTTGGTCTCCTTCTTCCTTCTGGTTTTGAAGTAACCTCCTTGATAGCATACGGGAATATTTCCGGGGAATTTTTCAAAATGGTCACTCATAGAGGTGGCGGACACCATAAAACTTCCTCTGGATCTGTCTTGCCTGTTGTTCACGACCCCCAGCTCCAAGAGAAAAGCAGACAGGAAGATCCACCAAAGCAAATCTTCTGTCCTCCATTTCCAGAGCCCGATCCGGAAGTCCCTGCTGTTACATGGATGTTGGAGACCTCATCTGATCCTCAAATGATTGAGGTGGCAGCCGAAATGGCCACGACCTTGCAGTGGCCATTCAAAATCGACATCAGCCTACTCGACAAGTTACATGATGGCCTCTTTGCATGCTTTGACTGTGAATGGGATGAAAATACCGGGCGTACTCTGACACAAATCATTGACAAGATGGCTGTTCGGGCCCTCAAGTTAGGAAGGGCTTATTGTGTTTTGCATCGTCGCATCCTCCTCCTCCCAGATACAGATTCAAAAAAGTATTCCTTTTCAGTGGACAAGAATTTCAGGTCAGGGAACAACAATGAGCTGGAACATATGGTCCGGGTTTTGGCAGGCGAGATGGGCTATTCCCCGAAGCGCAATGACTTTGAGCCGCCACTGGCAGCAATCAAATGGGCTCTACAAGTTATTCCGTCATTCCGCTATCAATATATAACAAATACAGAATGGAGAACAACACCCTTTGCACGTTTTCTTCGCCAATTCAATAAGGCAAAACCACTGCTGGATCCTCAGAGCTTTACAGATTACTTGCTCTGCCTGCATAGTTTTCTGTCTCATATGAACCATTGTGACATGGCCCGAGTTGACAAGAGGTAAGCATAGTTTAAATCAATGAATCAATGGCTAACCTTTCTCAGGATGGGTCAACTTGAGGTGTTTAAATCCCTTCTAAATCACCTTTCCCCCAAGAAACTTTCGATGGAGGTCATAGCTAAAATCATACAAGTCACTGTGAAATTGGCAACCCAAGATGGAAATAATGTATGGATTAAAGATTCAGATGACAGTCGTCAGTCCACAATAAATGAATATTGCAGCTCTCTCTCCGAGTCAGAACTAGCTGGATGGCATGAGGTTGTGCTATCAATAGGCCAGCTTTCAAAGACATATGATGGAACTTCACCTTATAAAGAACTCGATTGTAGCTGGGTATTCAAAGCACTGGAGAGAGTAAATACATCTGCAAAAGGTCATGACTGGGCTGGGGTTGCAGGTCTTTTCAATAACCTCCTTAATTCCGAAATTGCCCCTTTGAAGAAGCATTTGCCCCTTGTCTTGTCGGCTCTTAAAACTGGAGGCCATGTTTCCCGGCCTGCTGCCCAGCTTCTACTTCAGAAGAAAATGATCGACTGGTTCAAGGATGAGGAGCTGCGGCCAATGCTACTGGAGGCGTGGTCCAATCTCATTAGTCTTTCCTGTGCCAGTGAGGACCTTCAAACATCTTGTATCCAACTAGGCAACACTCTTGCACGCATGCCTGACTGGCAACCACATGTTTACAAGGAGTTCTGCTCCTGGATCACCATATTCTTTAACCATAAAAAGAGGTGGGAGGTAGCTCGGGAGTATTCCACCCTCCTCCACACAGTCTGGAGCCTTGACACTGGCAAATATAAATTCGAAGATAAATATGGCTTTGAAGAGGCACTTGGTCTAACCTTTATGGCCTTATTCAAGGTTTGGGAGAACCCTGACTATACTCAATTAGTGCAATTACTGCGTTGCACCAACCCGGTAGTGGTACGAGGCGGATACGGGATATGGGTTGAAGAGAGACCGAATGAAAACAGACCACCTGCAAAGCTGACCGCCGCTTTCGTCGCAGCATTTTCCAAGCCTCTTCATGCCTCTCTTACTCGAGTTTCGGCAGAATTCAAAATGTATGCCACAAAAAGCAGCACTCCAACAGCCTCAGATGATATATCTGCAGAGGGATTTGGGAAGATTGCCGGGATCCTTGATGCCATGACACGTGAAATGCTCAAGTCAAAGGCAGATGTGGATAAGAAGCAAAGATTGAATTGGGAAAACCACTGGAAAAAACGACAGGTCAAATTTAGCCAAGAAATTGACGAGTTGAAGAAATTATTGTAGCATTTAGCAAATGATAGTCTGTGGACTTTTCTTCAATGAAATATGTGTAATCTTCATGAACGGTACTTCTCAATGAGTGAGGTTGGTTGCACAGCCCACTGCGAGTCAGTATAGTGCTGGGACGACTCGCTTCGGCTAAATATTGAACCTCGAACCTGAACGTGCGTTCAGGGTCGGTTCAGCACTCGAACATGTTCAGAACCTGAAAAGTTCGGCCATCTCGGTCACCTCAAAATCTGTCTATGATCGTGCCTAAGGATCAATTCTGATGGGGAGCAGCAGGTTAATAAAGCCGACGAAGAGTGTTTTAATTCCTCGCAGACACGATATTATCCTAACCAACCTTACTTGCCAGATTAGGACATGGGGCCATACAACACTTCGGACGCGCCGACGCAAAGAACGACGTGAATTTCCTCCACTTAACTGTAGGTTTTTCCAAACCGTCCACGGTGAGTGCCCAATTGGCGCCAGGGACCCGGAAATGGCTGAAAAGTCACTCAATAATATACGACTATGTGATACGACTCGGACAATGATTGAACTTATAGAAGACACAATTATAATAAAAGAGCATCGACATATGAAAGTCGCCGAGAGATTCTCAAGGAAGAGAATGAAAGTTAATGAAACGTCCAAGTCCAAGCGTCCATCAAGCGCCGGTGATGCTATCAGCACAGCCACGCGCCCTCTCGATGGTGGTCGTCGACTACTCGTCGAAGGAGAGTACTACATTCCCATCGCGTACAAGCTAGCCCTCACATGCAGGAACAACCACATATTTTTCCCACGCGCATGCCTTCGTGGAAAGGCGGAAAACGAGCGCGTTGCTCCAGCGCGGCGCTGAGGTGACCGAGCCTCATAGGCCAATGCCATTGCCGACATGACAGGTACCGCTGCGGAAACGCGAAGGTTTTCGATCGGGCAAGGGTGCAGCCGCGGGCGTGGCGAATGTAGAGGGACGAGGGCATGAAAGGCGGCATAAAGGAGGACAAGGCGCAGGGGAAGCGCAGGCAGGTGTGGAGGAAGGGGTACTCGACTGGCGGGACTGCCGCGGGCAAAACGGCGAGGGTGCAGTCGTGGGCGTGGCGAATGTAGACGAACGGGGGCATGAAAGGCGGCATAAAGGAGGACAAGGCGCAGGGGAAGCGCAGGCAGGTGTGGAGGAAGGGGTACTTGATTGGCGGGACTGCCACAGGCGAAACGACGAGGGTGCAGTCGTGGGCATGGCGAGTGTAGAGGGACGAGGGCATGAAAGACGGCATGGAGGAGGATAAGGCACAAGACACGGACGGAGGAAGCGCAGGCGGATGTGGAGGAAGGCGTACACGACTGACGGGACTCCCGCAAGCGAAAGCGGTATGCGCTCGCTCGCTGTCGTGCTCCATGTCGACCTCGCGGGCAAAAGCGGTAGATCTTGCTCGTCCTCCGGCTGAGCCTCGTCCTTGTCGCACGGCACGAGGGGGGGGTGCGGCCATAGGCGTATGCGTTTGATGTAGTGAAGGTCGAAAGCGTCAAGGAGCCTGACGGCGTGAAGGAAGAGGAGAGGCGCAGGGCACGGACGGAGGGAAGCGCAGGCGGATATGGAGGAAGGCGTACTCAACTGGCGGGACTCCCGCGGGCGAAAGCGGTATGTACTCGCTCGCTGGCGTGCTCCTCGTCGGCGTCCTCGCCGCCGGAAAGCTCCAACGCAGGCGCGCCTCCGCCTCTTGTGTCTATTGCTGCCACACTGCATCTCACCCATACCCGCTCCCACCCCGTCCGCGCTCACGACATCTCGATCGCGCGGTAGCACTAGATGCTCGATGAGTCTGCAGTGACTATATTATCAGTAAAATGACGCGATGCATCTCGGAGAACGACATACCCATACCGGGACTGAGGCTCATCCAACGCGTACTGGTCGTCAGCGGTAATGTCGCCGCTACGCCTTCCTTCTCTGCATCCCTCTGCTCCGCCAAGCCCGCGCTGCACCCACTCCTGCATCGGCGGAGAGTGCGCCAAGCGCAACATGACTGGGGTCATTATCGCATGGGACTCGAAAGTCATGAAGACCCTTCCACCTCGTCGGGGATTGAATGGATACGGACTCGAATAGACATGTACAAGGCATTGCGTGGACGAGTAGTTGAGGTAGAATTTGACGCGGTGTGGCAGGTGGGAGCAAGACAGATTGGAGTGAATAGAGCAGCGCGAAGAACCCCGAATATGAAATAGGTGGTGGAGATGGTCACGGATGGCGTAAAAATGGAGAGGAACACAACGATCGGCAGCGGCGGCGGCGGCTAGGCCCAGCGGGCACGCGTTATCCTGCTCGGTCTGGTTGTCGTGGGTGGCGTATAGCACGGTAGCGCCGGGATGACGTCGCGCGCGAGGGCTCGCGAAGTGCCGACGGGAAGCTCCGCGTTGCTCGACAGAATCCGGACAGCGATGCTGGGGGTACAGAAGTGGTACATAGACGCACATGCAGTGGGCAAGGAAGCGGCCGAAAACGACGGCGCGACGGCGCACGCGCACGGCATAGGATTCCTCGCCCGCTGAGTCTAATATCTCCGCCGCCGCTTGAGGCGATGGCGGACAGACCATAGGAGGCGTAGCTTGAGGTCGAAAGGAAGAAGGCCGTAAATCGCAGGGAGGATGAAGAAGGGGCAGACAGCACGCCTACTACGCCTTTGGAGATGTTACGCCATAGTGCAGGGATCTCAGGAGCCTCTTCTTCTTCCCAAGAACCAGAGCCATAATGTGTTCATCGCGCTACTGTTCTCCTTCGTCAGAACCCTCTTAAATCATACAGAGTAAGGACGCACGAGTCCTGTCAAGTTATCCTCCAAATATCTCCTCCTATTGATGCTGGGAGAAGCCGGGCGTCGAAGGCAGTGGTGCGCGGAAATCTAGAGGTCGCAGGCTTGCCCCTTTGAGTGGGTTTATACGCGCACTCCAGGTCAGAGAGTCGACAAGCAGAGGCACGTCCTAATCGGGACTTGGGACCAGCGGAGTTTGAATCCTACCAGCGGAGTTGGAAGTCACCGCCAATGTTACCATGCTTCATCTTGCTCTCCTTATATCCGGCCTGTACATCCGATTCATGCAACCTTGCTCCACGGCAGAAGGACGAGAGCCATTCGAGTGCTGCGCCAAGAACCCACGAAAAATGGGCAAACCTTTCCCCCTTAAGTACACCGGTGACTGATGTGTCTTTCATTTGCTCGGCACACTGGCAGCTCATTTGTCTTCTGGGAATTTCCCCGTGCGCCTGTCGTCTTTGCCTCTCTCCAGGATTTGGCTCTTTCTTTATCTGAAAACCGTCAAACTACCACAATCCTTTCCACAGCAGTCCTCTCGCTCCAAATTTCGACCCGAAAAAAACTGGGAATCAATATATCCTTGAACTCAGTGCCCTCCAAAAATCCCATGAGTATTGGCGGGTTTTTTGCAGCAAAATCAAACACAGAATTCTTAGCTCTCATCACAAAAGCTGTTCGCTCGAGGCATGTTCTCACCTAGCTATTGCATTGCCTCATGGAGCGGCAAGTCCAGTAGGACTCGGACGTACGCGCCGAGACATATGGATTGCAGCCGTGGGAGGATAATAATCGAGGCGAATGTAGAGTTGTAATAAGCCTCCGATCACGATGAAGCGGATGCGCACCGGGACACCTAGACCTCTTGCCGGTGAAACCTCCAAACGACTCCGTTATGCTCAAATTGGACAGATACTTCATTTACCCAGGTAGAATTCGGAAGGGAGAGGATCGGGCGCTGGTCATTGAAACGCATGGCGCATAGTGTAAAAATACGCATTGAAAGACGTTGATGATCTTATTTGTTCTTTTACAACCGCATGCCAGGGCATTATTGCACTAACATATGAATTTCTGAGTACTGGGAGGCAAAAGTCCTTCCTCGAGGACAGCATAAACCAATTCCGCTATTCCTCTTCCGCGACAACTACGACCGCCTTCCCCTTGTTCGTTCCTTTCTGCACCGCCAGTATGACATCTCCGACCTTATCCAAGCCCTTGGTGATCTCCTCGGCATATCTAAGTTTCCCGCTTGCGAGCTGGGGCGGGATGGTCGCGTTGAAATCCGCGCCGTATTTGGGGAGTAGCGGTATGACCAAAATCCCGTGGATGTGAAGGCACTTCCCGACGATCTGGCTCCAGTTCTGTGAATCGCGGGAGTTGAGTCAACACGACGGATGCAGACACAGGCGTAGCCTACCTTGATCGGCTGCTGGCCAATGTTGTATCCCGAAATCGTACCGCATTCCTGAATAGCGAGGTGAATGGTAGATAGACGGGCCAGGAGAAAGCAGGTCACTGACGAGAAACCGAGCATTCGAAGCAGCAAACTCAATCGCGGCGTCGACTGTATCTCCACCCACGTTATCCCAAAATCTGACCACGGCTTAGTGACGCAGTAGAATTGATTCTGCGATTCGTCACTCACATATTGATCGGCCCCTCCTTCCGCAGGACCTCGCGGGTGTCGGTGATCTTGTAGTTGAAGGCGACGTCAGCACCGATGGATTTCATGAATGCCACCTTCTCCTCGGAGCCGGCAGAGGCAATGACTTTGAGCCCGGCTTGCTTTGCGAGCTGGACGACCATCCTATAGCGCGGGAGTCAGTATACCTACGATCAAGCTCAAACAAAATACTCGCGAGCCAACGGCACCTGGAATGTACGTCGAAATCAACGGCTGAGGTCACACTTCAACACTCACCCGCGCCAGTGGTAACGAACGCAACTTCTCCCTGTAATGCGGTAAGCATTCTCGTTGTGAATAACTTGGACGGCGACGTACTTGTTTGGCATTGGAATATTCGTTCCAGCCCGCGTAGGCGGTCAGACCTTCACGCGGTATCCGCAAACGTTTCGATAGGATTTCTTGTGAAAACGTACCTGGCATTCCTGCGGCGCCGACGTACGCAGTCAAGGGGATATCGGGATGTTTCTCGAGAATTCGGAATCCACCGAGGTCCGAAATGACCGCGTATTCTTGATGCACTGCGGAAGCGATTTATTCGTTATTTACTCACAGCAAGGCGGGACATATCACGCACGAGTTGGGCCGCCGTATACATACTTTCCCACCTGTACACTTGAATTTTCCGACCGCAGCACCACGCTAATTCCGAGTCCTTCCAGACTGGTGGGCAACAGATATCAGTGGGAAGGATTCAAGACTGTACAATTGACTTGCGGTGCACCGAGCTTGAACGGAGGCTGGGAAAAATGGATTATTCAGATACACGTGCAGCCAGACGGCTTTATACTCACCGAATAGGAGATTTTCTCCGGCGTTCGCATTTTGCCTCTGGGTAGTGAGGTTGCGATCGGTCTACCAAGTCTGTCAAGAGCCTACCTGAAGTATGGGTCAACCGACAAGACCAATGTCTTCACTAGGAATCCGCCATTGAGCGGCACGGTTTCGAGATCGATCGATTCTGTCGTGTCGTACACCGTTGTTTCGCCTGGGACAGGATAATCTGCCAGTATTGAATGATGAGCCGGAGCGCATTGCGAGTTGACGAAAAATTCCATACGCACCTTCGGGCACGGAGTTGAACAATACTGTACTAATACATTCAATTCTCCGGCGCTGTGACCTGTGACACGAAAATTCGAACTTGGGAATTCGTAAATGGGCTGGGGCAGCTGTGACACATCAGGAAAAAATCTCTCGGCGGTAGCTGCCCGCTTAGATATGTTGGCTACGAAGTGATCTGTAGCTCGGCTAGCGATCGTTGGTACTCGGTAGCGCAATCACGCCAGGGTAGCCGCCGCTGATGTCTAGATAGGTCTTAGTACCCTATAGTACCCACCACTATTTTGTCCATAGCTGTATGCAAGCCCCGTGAGCCCAAATGAGCTATCGAATTATGGTGCATCACTCGCACCGAACAACAAAATTTTCAGGACAATTTTGAGACAATTGCGGCCGAAATCAAGAATACAAACCTCCCAAAAACCTCTTCATAATCTGCTATTTTGCCCGGGATTCTGCAATTGACCCGGCCCCAATTCAGGAGTAAGTAGGAGCGTCAAGCAAGGTGATCGACACCGACGGCGGGGAGACGCAAGCTTGAAGAAAGAAACAAGTCCATTGCCGACCGGCAAGCATCGGAACTTCTGAAACACCGCCCGTCAACGTGTCAACAACAACAGAACCAAACGTTAATCATGCCACGTCGACATTTCTTCCTTCCCTCTCCGTCGTCGACCCGTCGTGGCCACTCGCCTATCCCTTCCTGTTCCTCTGCTCACGCCAATCTGCAAATTTACCTCCTCCTGGATCCACCATGTGGCCGAACAAACTCCCAACTCAACGCGGCTCTCTCTTAGTCGGCGGGCGATAAGACTTCAAGTAACTTCCTGCTCGTCAAATGGTGTCTCGCAAGAATTTTGAGCTGAAATTCCACACACTCCGTCCTCGACTCTTCATCAAACATCTGGTTTCAATGGTGTTTCCCGTACCACCCTGCCGTTCAGCAGCTCATTTTATCTGGCACCCTCGATCTCTGCGCGGAGTGGAGACAGCCCAATAATGGTCTCATGCCAAGCCTCAAGTGCCGACTGCAACCGCTCTCCGTTTACAACCATGATCGTGTCCGCGTGTGGGCGACCGCGAATGCCGAACACAACTTTATTGGGCACCCCTCAATCACCACCGCGCGGAATGCAAACTTGGGAATACTGGTCTCATGTCAAGCCTCAAGCCGGCATCCAATGATCTCTTGTGCTATTTCTCTCAAATACGTCAGAGTATTTCTCTTCCCGTCTGCTTAACGTCAACATCTGTGTCAAGTTTCTTGGATTACTTTGTCCTGGCATCCTTACCTCAAGCTGCGACATCTCTTCAAGCAAGTCTCTTTGAGGGACCATCCCGAGGGTTTACTATCACGACGGTGATTTACGATATTTTACAATCTTTACTTTACGACTGCGAATAATGAATTCTTTTTGTGATGTCCTCTCCTCTGCAACGGTGGATTGCAGGCAAATAAAATGTTCAGTCTCCTGTACATGCACGATGCTGAGGACTATCAACCGCTTTAGGGACTATGTAGTGCTACCAGGCTACGGGGCTACTGGAGCTATGGATCACTCGCCTGCAGCTATCATACTGGATTTAGCAGTACAGAGCTGGCAGTTAAGCTACCGACAGCTATATAAAGGGGGGCAGGCTACAGCGATACCACGTCTAGTACAGCTACATAGGACTATATTCTCTGGGGATTTTTTCCCGATGCACCATAAAAATTTCGTATATTCATAAGAGAGTGGTAGTCGCCTGGACCCGAGGTAGGTGCGGTTTCGGGGCACGCTAAGGACAATAGTGAGGATTTGAATTCCTGTGAAATTGTCGCGACACTAGTCTCTCATAGACAGACACTACAACAATCTGGTGCTCGTGCCTCGCATGTTGTAGTCAGTTGATAAGGTTGATGCCGTGATCGGTGGCCGCGTTATTATGTAATCTCGAAATTCTCGGTCCTCAAAGTACGTGCTGTAACGTGTATTTGCTCACATTTGACTCGGATTTACGCGTGGCCTCCAGATATTATTAATTTGTTCAGCCAAACTCAGGCGTCAAAGCTCAAGAACAAGGGACTCGAGATTTGATGGGCGGTGACCGGACCGACATCCGAAACAGCGAGGGTTCCAGTTGCGATGAGAACAGCAAGGAAAAATATTTTTCTGTGGAGACAGTTTGCCTCTAATCTTACTCTCAAGAGACTTTGTCTCTTACAGTTTGTGAATTGAAGCTGTGGAAGTGCTGAGAACCCCGTGGGAATACAATTGAAACTCCGATGATTTGTAATAACGTGGCCACCTATACACGGTGGCGCGGTTAACAACAGACTATCGCGACACGGACTTACAAACATTATGCAGTGCTGTTCGCACTTGAAACCCAGAAACAAGCAAGAAAACCTGGGAAGGGGTAAGTATCACTTGAGTATCACGCCAAAACTACATTTCCAGTGGAAGCCTTGGCGGCGCACACCATGGAGCGCCTTGCGAGCAAAAATTTGGATTTTTTACGCGTTTTTGGGCCATTTTGTGACTTTTTTGGCACATTCGAAAGTCCCCTCGGTGACCTGTGACAAGTACGAAAATTTTCGTAAATTTTCGGGCCTGTGACGCGTGACATACGAATTGAATGTATTAGTACAGTACGCGAGCATTTTGGATGGGGGCCATCTTGACAGTTTCTGTGCAAAGAGCAAGGGAATCCAGTATACTCACGAGCTCGGGAGTCGGGTATGAATCAGCCGACTCCCGAGCTTGCTCAGAGTCAACATTGCGACAAGAAATCGATCCCGAAACGATCCGAGATCAGACACGTGGTACCACAATTTTTCTACTCATCTCTCTTAATTCTTGTCTCCCTGGCTGAGGCTAACTCACAGAATTCCTTGTATTTGCGTGGAGGACATTTCTGAGCGGTATTGCTTTCTCTTGGGTTGGGTCATCTTCTCTTTCTGAGTTTGCTGTAACTTCAAGTTTGTCAAATGAGCGAGGTAATTATTCTCAAATGGTCGCCATCTATTCAAGAACTCCCTCCACTTCTGCGGTATCTTCGCAAGAGTTTCTCTGGCTGCCTTATCATTCGGTGTTGCGGAAGCGGTATGCGCTCGCTCGCGCTCCTCGTCGGCGTCGTGACTCGTCGCCGCCTGAACGCTCCGACGCGCGCGCCGGCGCCGGGACAGACGAGAGGGCTCCTCGCAGGCGCGCCTCCGTAGGCTCTTGTGTCTACTGCTGCCACTCTGCATCTCAGACATCCTCGCTCCCACCCTGTCCGTGCTCACAAAATCACAATCGTGCGGTAGCATTCAATGCTCGAAGAGTCTGCAGTGACTCTGTTATCAGTAAAGTGATGCCATGCATATCAGAGAACGACATACCCATACCGGGACTGAGGCTCATCCAACAAGGACTGGTCACCAGCGGTAAAGTCGCCACTACGCCTCCCTTCTCCGAGAACGGCATGTCGCTCCACTAAGCCAGCGCTGCACTGCTCCTGCTCACTTCTGCATCGGGGGAGAGTACGCCTGGCGCCACATGACGGGGATTATTGTCGCGTGGGACTCGAAGGCCAAGTTGTTCGCAAACAATTGGTTGCCAAGAGGACCCTTCCATCTCCGTCCAAAGAAAGGTCCGCGCGTCGGGGGCCGACTGGATATGGACTCAAATGGACACGTACAAAGTTGAGGTAGAGTTAGACGCGGTGTGGGAGCAAGATAGATTGAAGTGAAGCGGGTAGTGCGAAGAGCTGCGAATATGAAGTGGGGGGAGATGGTCACGGACGTCGTAAAGTCGAGGGAAACACAACGATGAATGACATGAAAAATGGGCAAACCTTTCTCCGGACCCCAACCTTTCCCTCAGGCTCCGACGAGTCGCGTCCGATGTGTCTTTCAGTTGCTCAACACAGCGCGAGCAGCCCATCTTCTGGGAATTTCCCCGTACACCTGTCGTCCTGTACTCTCTCGCAGGATTCGCCTCTTTCTAAATTATCTCGAATGCATCGTTCTTCTCTCGAGTTGTACACCCTCTCGACTTGTACACCCTCTCGACTTGTACACTCTCTCGACTTGTCTCAAATCTAAACCTCGCCGCACCCTCGCCGCTGCGTTCTTCTCGTTCGGATGCAATTGCATCCCTGCACGTGTATTCCATGTCCTTAGACTTGAAATCTCCGTTTGACATCCATTCAATTATATGGCACATTTTCACTTTTGTGGCAAAGACACTGCGTAGACGATTGACTCCAGCGAGTTCGTGGGGCCGACTCTGACTCAAATGCCTCAATCTTCCCTCTGACCTCTTGTCCGATACTGACGGAGCCGCAGGATAGACTCTAGAGACTTCTTCACTTAGCCGTGATGTACTGATCCTCACGATCTGTAAATTCGAGGGATGGCAACGGGTTTACCACTGGTGCCAAAGTCGAACGAATCAGCCATCTTATCACCCTGAGGAGGTACACTGCGTTTTTAACCCGGACGTGATACCGTCGGTTGCTGTCTCCTTGGCACCATCTCGTGAGCCGGCTCCCAGCGCCGGCGGATTCAATTCTGATGCATGTCATTGCTCGGCGTAATCAGCTCCATCACATCTCCCTCAGATATACTCGCAAATCTCCACAAATTGCCCGATAAATAGCCAGGTACGCTTACTCCCGAGTATCAACTCAGCTCGGTTCAACTCAAGTGCACGATAAAGACAACTTTGACAGGTACCCGTGAATATCAACTCTACTGAGCTCAATTCAAGTCTGCTAAATGAACATTTTGAAAGAAAACATGAGTGGATTCTGGGCCACTAACCGCTTTTGGTAATTTAAAAAAATCGTGTCCGTTGACGTGTGCACGTGGTAACGCCACACCACCAAACACCTGTTCTTTGCGGCCCACGACAATCTACTGCAACAGCATGGACTCGTTTTCCACCGGACACCACACAACAATCTACGGTGCGAATTGAGCCTGGATGATAATGGTTGTACTGTACAATTACATTCAATTCGGCAGGGGGTGTGACGCGTGACATTCTGAACATATTCGTCAATTCGTCAACCCCGGAGGTTGACCGTGACAAACGTAAAATTTCGTCAGGCACGGAGATTTTGGGCAGGATTCAACACACACCACAACTCAATGTTGGGGAGGCCTAAGAAGGGAGCATTCAAAGGCTGAACAAGATCTGTATTAAGGAACAAAAAAATCCACTTTTTCCACTTATTTTACTCCTGGACAGCAGAATTTCTGTATTTGTAATAGGAAATCTGCGAAAATAGGCATAAACTGCACCAGAAGGTGCCTGCAGTGAAGGAAATTTGAGAGGTGTGGCTCCTGGATAAAAGTTTGAAAATACCGTGACACCCCGACATATTCGTCAACGGCCGTCGTGACCCGTGACACCGATCAAAGTTCGGCGCCGTCAACCCCATCTGTGACGCGTGACTGCCGATTTGAAGGTAATTCTACAGTACTTCCTGTCTAAAGTCCTCTGCAGGGGGCACCGGAGGGTCAGGTGGACAAGGGGGTAACATCGGCGGCGCTGGTGGGAATGGCGAGGGCCCTCAATTCACCAATGTGACAGTCAATGGCGGTAAACTGTTGCAATATACTGTTGAATGCTGCTGATACATGCTAGATCTTATAAATCATTTTCCCCTGCCAAGAAATTTAGACTCTTGGGTCCATTTGGAAGCGAGAAACAACCGCAAGCTTTGTCCACTGCCGGTGTCTTCTTTTACAGGACGAAAGGATATCCTCCAGAAGATGGACCGATACTTTGACCGTGATCAAGGATCTGTGCAGCACATCTTTGTCCTGCATGGCCTCGGGGGTTCTGGAAAAAGTCAGCTAGCTTTCAAATTTGTGCAAGAATCCAAAGTCAAACACCGGTATGCATAAATGTCGAAGTTTTTACAAATGATTCACAGCCAATGTCCAGTTTCTCTGAAATACTGTACATTGATGCAACCAGTGAACAGACAGCAGAAACCGACCTACAGACTATTGCTCCTGCGGCAACGGGAGAATCTCCTAAAGCAGGTTTGCGCTGGCTTGCAGGCAAACAAGAAGAGTGGCTTCTCTTCTTTGATAATGCTGATGATATCAAGCTAGATATTTCAAGATTCTTTCCAAAGTGCACATTCGGCAATATTCTGATCACTACTCGCAACCAAGAACTTTGCACTTATGCCAGTGTGGATGCAGAGGCACAGGTTTCAGATATGGATCTTGATGATGCAAAGGACTTGCTCTTCCGACTATGCTGTCAAGTCAGGAGCAATGACCAGGAGAACGTGGCTGCAACCATCGTGAAGGTCCTTTCTTTGATGTTTTGTTTTGTGATCAGATTTAGACTGACACATGAAACAGGAACTCCATTGTTTTGCTTTAGCTGTCTCTCAAGCAGGTTGTTATATCCAGCACCACTGCACATTGAGCAAGTATCTCAAGCTCTATCAAAGCCATCGTGACCATCTGTTGCAACAACCAAATATTCAAAGGCAGACTGAATATGGTTTAGCTGTATATGCAACATGGGATTTGAGTTACAACAAGCTTAGCTCAGCTGCGAGATCCTTGTTGCAGATTTGCTCAGTTCTGCATCACACTGGGATCTCAGAAGAGATGTTTGAGAAAGCAGCAATGTGTCAGGAAGACCTTGAAGATTCTGACCTGCAGGAGGAAGTGACCAGGTTGTTGACTGTATTAGGGAAGCGTGATGGGAACTGGGTCTCCTTTGTCTTCCTTGAGTTAATGGGGGAACTTGCATCATATTCTCTCATTGAGCGGGATCGGCAAAATGATTCCTATAGCATTCATCCCCTAGTCCAGCACTGGAGTGGCATGACCATTAGAACAAACAAGGATCTCATCCAGAAATGTGTGCACACTATCATTGGGTTATCAATCCCATGGAGTTTTAGAGATGAGGACTATAAATATCGCCATAAACTTCTAGTACATGCAACTAAAAGTGGAGACTCATTTGATCTGGATGAGATCAGCACATTTATTGCAAATCACATAGCACTTGTATACTTGGAAGGTGGGAACTGGAAACAGGCAGAGGCATTCCAGATGGCGATCATGGAGAGGAGGAAGTGTGTGCTGGGAGAGGAGCATCCAGACACACTAGCAAGCATTTCCAATCTCGCATCCACCTATCGGAAGCAGGGCCACTGGAATGATGCAGAGGTTCTTGAGGTGGCAGTGGTGAAGAAAAGCAAAGAGGTGCTGGGAGAGGAGCATCCTGACACCCTGATCAGCATTGCCAATCTTGCATCCACATATTGTTGTCAGGGTCGTTGGAAGGATGCAGAGGCCCTTGATGTGGTGATGGTAGAGACAAGCAAGCGTGTTCTAGGAGAGGAGCATCCACACACCCTGGCAAGCATTAATAACCTGGCTTGTACCTATTGGAACCAGGGCCGCTGGAATGATGCAGAGATGCTCCAGGTGGCAGTGATGAACACAAGCAAGCGTGTGCTGGGAGAGGAGCATCCAGACACCCTGACAAGCATTGCCAGTCTTGCATCCACCTATCGGAGTCAGGGCCGCTGGAATGATGCAGAGGTGCTCCAGGTAGCAGTGATGGAGACAAGAAAGTGTGTGTTGGGGAGGAGCATCCAGTAACCTTGAAAAGTATCAACAACCTGGCCTTAACCTATTTGAAACAGGGCCGCTGGAATGATGCAGAGGTACTTGAGGTGGCAATGGTGGAGAAAAGCAAGTGTGTGCTGGGAGAGGAGCATCCAGACACCCTGACATACATTGCCAGTCTTGCATCCACCTATCAGAGTCAGGGCCGCTGGAATGATGCAGAGGCACTTCAGGTAGCAGTGACAGAGACAAGCAAGCATGTCCTGGGAGAGGAGCATCCAGACACTCTGACAAGGATTGCCAATCTTGCATCCACTTATTGGAGTCAGGGCCACTGGAACAATGCAGAGGCACTCCAGTTGGTGGTGACAGAGACAAGCAAGCATGTCCTGGGAGAGGAGCATCCAGACACCCAGATGAGAATCACCCAGCTTGCAATAATGCAGAAGCACTCAAGGGGGAAGTTATGGAGACAAGCAAGTCTGTGCTGGGAGAGGTGTAAGCAATCCATAGCTGCAGTAAAGAAACCTCACAAAACATTAGTATCTTCATTTTTGTTTCCTACAAATTAGTTCTAAGTCCTCTGCAGCAGAATATAATTTTTCGCATAGTTAAGTAACTTGTATCACAAATCATATGTGATCTTCTTTGAATGCCTTGGGCATAGATCAACATTTGAGTAAGTTCCATTTCTGGAATATTTGGCTCGGAAATTGATGCACTGAGTGTTTCCCCCTGTTCTACTATGTAATATGTCCCTTTTTGTGTTTAAGTCTTAACCAAGGGGAACTTGGACAGGAAGGGAACTCAGACATGATGCACGGAACAATTGTCATTTATGATGTCTGCAGCTTCCTTGTCACTGTTGTCAGATACATTACAGTGGAACTCACCCATGTTATTGCTGGGACAGGCTGTTACATCTGTCTTGCAGACTCTGGACAAGACAGCATGATCTGTACTATCAACTGCTGTACAAAACCAAAACTGCAATGCAATGCTCCCATCCAAACATAACACAACCTTTCTGAGATGAATATTTAGATGGGTTGACAACTGGCTTCTGTCATGCAAAACTATTGTACCAACTAGGCAGTACACATAGTGTTGCTGCAGTTGGGTTTAGAACAAATTCCGAACCAAAACTGAACCTGAACCGCACTTAAATTCAGGCTTAGAGGCTTGGCCAAACCTGAACTGAACCCCAAAGATTTTAGATTTTTGCAAAACTGTTTGCACTGGTTCGAACAGGTGCGAACCTCAAGTTTTTGGCAAAATTCCATTGTACTTCTGACCTTTGAACAAGCTTGGAATTGTGGTTATTCCTGCATCACTTATAGCCTTATGATCCACATATATTTGCACCTCAATGCAACAATGAATTCAACCATAAAGTTGGATCCACATATGATCCATCACCCCAATTTGGGTACTGAAGATCCACAGCTGCATGCACATTGATGAGGATAGACTCGCATGTTCTATAATGTCTGGAAACATCTCCAATTATTAGACAGGTTGTGCAAAGCTGCACAGAGCCGCATGTGGCTTTTTGCGATTGTGCAAAGCCACATGATAAACCCAGAGATTTATCAGTGGATCCATGTTCATTTCGATGAAATATGGGTAAATTAGGCGCTATGCAGTATGTACATTGAACCACTTACCAAACATAATGTGCATCATGTTTGATGTCATTATTTGGCTTTGCCACAGCTGCTATGCGGCTGTGGCCATGATGCTGCCACAACAGGCCATTTTCCAGACTTCCTCTTCCCACCTGATGCTGGTGATAAGCCATGTTTCAAAGCATGCATGAAAACAGATAAAAGGAGCACTATTAGTAGGCTATACATGGAATGTGTATGTCTCTATCAGTGAAACTTACATGTAGCATCAGACACTAAGGGCATAGACAAAACATGTAGTCTATAGTTCTTGAGTGGTCACTTATCGGGAACAGTCCATAACCTGAAAGGACTATCTGGCACAAGGGAGGACAGACACTATCACGAACCCACTAGAGTGGATAGTCTGGACTCTCTATCTTATCACGAAACACATCCCATGCTATGAAATATGACCAAGTCCAACTGGCCGACATGGTGATCACACTTTGATCGGATATCACCGATATCATCATGATCTTCTGAATTGGGAAGATCAAAGTTCAGCAGAAGGTTTCTGAGCCAGGCACTGGTCCTACCATGGACTTAGAGGTATTGAGTCCTAGAACTCGATTCTGGATACTCTGTTTGAGGGAAGGCCTGCACAACTGAAGAGATGGACTGTGATCACTCATTTAGGGGTGATCATATGGAAACCAAATGGCAACCCATTCATTGTGGGAGCCACTTGGTGTCTCCTGGACTTCTTGGTATCATTGGAAAGCTACAGAATGCTAGAACATAGTTCTAGACATCATTCTCAAGGGAGAGATGTGTGGTCTACACTAGATATTTGGTTAGGAGACCTTGGTGACAACTAGGGGCTCCAATTAAATATCTGAAGGCAACCATCTCGACAGTTGACGTCTCTGATGTCGCACTGATTCGTTCTGACTCACTCTGACTCGATTCAATACATATTAATCATGTGAAAGGCTTGGACACTTACAAACCATCTTTGGAGTAGCATAATCATAGTAGAGTAAGCCAGTTTTGTACTGCATATAAGCAAAGCTTCTGTGCAGTAGTAGGCACTGATGCAGCACCCCAACTAGCATGGCCTTGTGCCCTCTGCGCTGGGGGTGTTGATCAAGGTGTTTACTGTTGTGCTTGGGTCTTTGTGCCCAAGTATCATTAAATATCACAATCAACTACATTTTGGCAGGCTATCAAAGGAGAACAAAGGGTACCAACATGATTATTGTGATATCAGGGGATGCATTGGAACGGGATACAACATGTACTTGCATTTGGGCTCAGGGGCATTTTTGTGATAAGTGCTTGATAGTCTTGGAGACTCTAAATCCAACCTTGTTGCAATGAAGGATGTTCAACCTTCGGTTGAAAGCCTAGTTTTGCCACATTCTCAGTAACACAGACCTAGAGCATTGCACTAGCTCTAGTGCAGCTCACACTTCAGCTTCTGAGATTGCATCCACTGACCCAAGAATGAGATATCAACCACCAGTTGATATCAATTGAAAGTCGAGGAACGCAACTCGTCGGATTGTCTTTGTTGGATGCTTAAAAGCATAGTTTAGTGGTTGGTGTAGGGTGTGTTTTGGGTGATTAGTGTTAGAGATTCACATCCAGTGGATCCCTGGCTTTATCACAAAAGCATATCACATCAAGCTGCTTTCGTGTTTTGAGGTTTTAGCCATAGATCCCGAGCACACCGTTCACTGGAATCAATGCTGACAGCTTTCAAAGCACTGTGTGCAAGGTTTGAATACATAATGGATAGGAAATAAAAGCTGCATGGAGCCCCATGCAGCTTTGCACAATGCACAAAAGCTGCATGTGGCTCTGTGTGGCTTTGCACGCACAAGTGCACAACCTGTCTATTTGAACAATTTCCCAAAGATTTAAGTCTTATCTTGCACGTCAGGGCTACCCTGAGAAAGAACAAGCGCTCGCCGGCGCTTCGCGCCGGCTCCCACTTTATAAATAAGCGATGCCTGTCAGCTGACCGCAGACGTGTGAGAGAGGTTCACAAATGGAGATACGGCTTCGGACAGACAGAGAGGCTTAATTTTATAAAGAGAGTGATGTGATTGCTGACATTCAGGAGACAGAAGGTTGAAATCGTGGTAGAAGATAAAGCTTTCATTTGTGAGCTCCCTTGGTGAGTGAATGAGACTTGCCAGACCTTTCATACATTAATTTCTGATTTTTTTCAGCCTTACAGGCTTGTTCAAGTACGTATGAACATCTTCTGAACCTGAACCAAATCTGTTTACAGCCAGTTGCAGTACCGAAGGCGTGCACGAAAAATTTCAGTTTTGGGATAGTTTCAAAAGAATTCCCGATATCTCAGTCAGTTCTTTACCAATTCCAATAAAAAGTGATAGATGTACTTGGCTAATTCACGTGCAATTAGTGATAGAAGTGAATTTGTCAAAATATGATGTATTAGGTGATTTCTGGCTTTAGGCTGTTTTCGCACTAGCATGCTGAGAACATGTCCCAGCAGCCTAATATTTTAGTATGGACAACATGTATAACTAGGGTCAGGAAAGCGAGCAAGGCAAATGTAGCAAGTCAAGATGGATTAACCCGACACCTAAAGGGGGCAAAACAAGCAATAAAAACGAAGAGAGAAGGCCAAATAGGACACACCGGGGACCATCGGTAAAAGAATAGAGCAAAATGAAACAAAATGCCACATATTAGACTGGGATCGAGCGGCGTGGGATAAAATCGACTAGAAATACGGTCAGCCATTGAATACCACTGAAAATCACGTACCGAGGGGTGCTCAGGGTAGATGGGTGTTAGTGGCGATGGTGTGGTACGAGTAGAGGGCAAGAGACGAGTCAAGGCACGGTTCATTCTTAGTTGCGCTTGGTTGCGCACAGGCAGAGGGCAGGTCGCTAGGCAGCAAGCTTGTGCTCGGGGAGCCTTGTCCAGTTGCTCATCCAGTTGCTCAAGTGCCACATACTTCGTCAGAAAGGGGGAGACGGAGATATACAGGCAGGTAACTGAGGCGAGGTGATGAGGGCAGGCAGAGCTGTGTGCCGTGGTCCTTGACCACTTGCGCTTGTGCTCTGGAAGCACGGCCGTGGGAAATGCAGTCCGTGTTGGGCATGAAAGCAGGTGCGTGCATGGGTAGCAAGGCTTGGTTGCATGCAGGTTGGTCATGCTCGCAGGCGAGGCGGTGTGCTAGGGGCGCAATCGATGGCGCTCGGGGATGCATGAGGTTTGATGTGGTCTGAGTCGTTCGGGGGCGTTGCTGAGTAGAATGTAGTTGAGGTAGAGCTGCGCGCTGGGCAGTGGGTGAGGAGAAATTGTGGAAACATTGTATGTGCACGCACCGAGTGGATATTTCTATTTTTCTTCGCCTACAACGGTCGCTTTACTTGCTCGCAAGCGCGGTAGGTATGTCCGGGACGGAATAAGACGATGAAATAGAGGAGACAAAGGGTCAGTAATGAAAAACACTTCAGGTACAACACGCGTATATATAACGACTCAGCTGGATGATCCACTGCGTGGTTTGACGAGATCCTGATGCAATAGATATGACTTAGAGCCCAAGCTGAGGATACCTGAGGAGGATTTTAAGCATATGGAGGGACCCAAACCAGATAACGGCGACTTACGTGCCCTTGTTGGTGAGGACTGTATTTTGGCGTTGGAGAGTCGGTTCCTCGCAGGAATACCTCGAAACGCGGGGAGATGAAGTGATAGTAGTATCTTGACGTTTTGAGGACGTTTTTAGGGCCGCAGATGGGCGGGACGGAGCCTGGTGGACACAACGATGGTGGAAGACGGTAGGAGTGATATCATCACGTGCCCATGTAAACACCGATAAATAAAGCGCAAGTTGCGTTCATACGGCATGCTGGGGGCAGCATATAGCTCAGAAGCAATGAAAAAAGGGTACTTTCTTTTCGAAGTTTCAAGGTGCCTCAGATGTGAATTTCGTGCTAAAAGTACAAATGCAGTGCTGTGAGAAGTACACGTACAGAATGCAATGCAGAGTCGGAAGCTGGGACAAGATGTGCAAGGAGCTTGAACGGAATTATAAACCGGTGCACCAAGATGATTCTCTATCTAAATCACATGTAAGGAATCACTTCCAAACCGAACGCGAGTACAGACCTTCGATCTTATCCCGTACGCGCTTCCCAAAGCCGCGACCGGGGCCATGTTTGTGTTTTTCTGACTTCGTGACGACTCAGAGGGAGCAAGTGAGAAAGCAAGAAGAGCAAGCGGATAAGTATGTTATCCGTATTGATGCTTCATGAGGATAATGTCCGTATAAACTAATGGCATTCCCAAGGCTCTTTCAAGCTGTTGAATCCCTCAAGCCAAAAGCTCCCGTCACAGACAAGAAGACGGTCTTTTGGACAGCATACAAGACCCTAGCAGATGAACACGCCAAGGAATTTCAACATAAATACAGCACGGACCTGGATACAGCGTTGATTTTTGTGTGTTGCATACACGCTCAATTGTGTTTGCCTAACTTTATTCAAGGCCGGTCTTTTCTCAGCCATAGATTCGGCATTTATTATTCAAATCCAACCCGAAATTCACCCTCACAGCAACAATCTTGCAGTCCTGGTTGCTCAGAACCTGCTCTATGCGAGCCTGTTCTCAACCCTGTTCGCTGCACTTCTAGCAGTCCTCGGCAAAGAGTGGTTAACATACTATCTGGCAGCAGGAGAGCGAGGAACAATTGAAGCTCGTGGAATCGAGCGCCAGCGGAAATTTGACGGCCTTCGCAGGTGGAAATTTGACACCGTCATGCAGATGTTTCCCCAGCTATTGCAGATTGGCTTATTCCTCTTCTCAACGGCCCTCTCCATATATCTATGGAAGGTCCATCTATCCCTCGCACTCCTTGTGCTTTCTTTTACATCTTTCGGATTCTTTGCATACACTGCCCTTCTCATGTCTGTTGTTGCAGCCCCAGATTCACCTTTCCAGACCCCACTCACACCTCTTGTGGTGCGACTAATTCCAACAACCCTTTGGGACTAGCCCAATATATCCTCCTCCTCCACCTTCAAGGGAAGAAAGAGGAGGTTGACAAGATTTCTTACATATGCGTTTGCACAGCCTCTTCGGTTAATCAATCGGCTTTCCGCAGCATGCTCTCCATACAGGCACAGATCCGCAAAGTTTTCCGTTGGTTTTCATATGCGCCAAACAAAACAAATGACTCTCAGCGAGATGAACCACCAATAATCTTCGATGGCCCGTTTCCAGAACTATCACCTGAAATCCCTGCTGTGTTGTGGGTATTGGAAACCTCAACTGATCCTCATATGATGGATGCTACAGCCCAAATGATTCCAAATTTGCAATGGCCAAATACCTTAGATCTCAGACCACAGCTCAACAGATTGCTGGATGGACTCTTGGCATGCTTGGAATATGAGAAGTTTCGCCATGGTATACACACTTTGCACAAGATCCGGGATGGAATGAGTCTCCAGGCCCTTCACTTTGGAAGAGCTTATGTCGCTTTGCATTGGACCATTCAGGCAGAGGAATTCCAGCACAGTCTGCAACAGTTGTCGTGGTTGGGAAACACCAGCATCCTCGAACCTGAGCTGGCAAATATGGTTAAAATCTTGGATGGCAACCCTGATGTGATTTTAAACCCTGATCTGCCACTGGCTACAAAGTGGGCTCTGCAAGTCATTCCGTCAATTTATTATCCACGTTTCGAGTCAAGACGGCGGGCTTTGGAATATTTCCTTACACAATTTGACAATACAGTACCAACCCTGGATTCCTCAAGTTTTGCAGATTATTTGTTTTGCATCAATAGCTTTCTTTCTACTATCCCCCGCCATGATATGTGTTGGATGAACAAGAGGTATGAATACTTTGAATCCATGATTCAATGTCTGAGCTTTCCTCAGCTGTTTCCAGGGAAAATTGTTAGAGCACCTTCTCAACAGTCTTCTGGGTCACCTTATAACCGATAAAATGTCTATGGCCACTGCAAGTAGAGTTATAGAGGTGACTGGAAAAATAGCAAGCAAAGACGGAACAGGCGTGTGCCAAAAGAGTGACAACAAGATTTGGGAAACAATTCATCGATTTTGTAGTTCTCTACCCCATTCGAATGGATGGGTTGATGTCGTCTTGGCAATTGGTCTGTTAACAAAAACATATTTCGCTGGGCATTCACACCTCTGCGGAGATTCTAGCTGGGTATATAAAGCATTGGATAGTGTCAATAGTTCTAAGCACGATGAACACTGGGACGGGAGAACCATAATTGGAGTCGCAGGTCTTTTCAATGCTCTCTACTATTATAACATACCTCCTGCAAAAGAGCATATACACCTTCTTCTACAAGCCCTCTCAATTCCTGGGAATATTTCAGCGTGTGCAGCTGGACTTCTTCTCCGCAACAATGTCACACACTGGTTTCGAGATGATGAGCTTCAGTACACCCTCCTCAAGGCCTCGGCGTGGACTTCCCTTACCCGCCTTTGTTCAGACTACATCTCGGAGCAGACCCAGGCTGATTGCATCCATGTAGGCTATACACTTTCAGGCATAGATGACTGGCAGCCATTTATCCAAGAAGATCTTTGTTCCTGGATCACCATATTCTTTCGCTCCGAGAAATGGGGTTTAGCTGAAAAATACAGCTCTGTTCTTTCTGGAGTTTGGAAACTAAACCCTGGTGAATATGAATTTACTGACCAAGGTGAAAAGGCCCTTGGTTTAACCTTCATAGCCTTGTCAAAACTTTGGGAGAATGACCTCAATTTTTCTGACTCAAGTGCAGCAACTAAAGTAATGAAAATGTTACGCTGTACCAGTTGTGCGGTCTTATGGCAAGACTATGAAACTTTCAGTGTAACAGGGCTCAGATCCGTGAAGATCACTGCCCACTTTATGACGTGTTTTTCAATGCCTCTTCACACCTCTATTACCCATGCAGCCGCAAAAATAAAAAACCTTGCTGGCGCAAACAAATTATCTGCAGAAATAGAGGCAATTGCTAGGATCCTCGAAGACATAGCGAGAAAAATGCCCAGCTCAGTGTCAGATCATGAGAGGGAAGGGCAGGGTAGGTATTACTGGACTCACCTGAGAGGCCAGTTTCAAACAGAAATTGACGAGTTGATAAAATCATTACATTAGCCCAGGTTTGTCTACTAACTAAATAATAGTGTCTGAAAACCAGATAGAATTTCATTCACATCGTTGGTATAGTATGAAGCTATACTCGAGTGACCGAGTTCTGTTCCAATTCCGTTTGCCAAAATTATTGTGCCAGAGAAAGGAGAAATACTGTACCATTTCGACCAAAGGTTCAGGTGACGGGTGACGGAGGGCCGTGAACTGAACAATTTTGGCCTAGGTGACGGTGACGGAACAATTTTGCGTCCTGAAAAGGCTAAAAAAACAGCCAAAATTTCCGGTCCGGGATCACCCGGACGTCCATATATGGGAATTTGGGGCGATTGCCGAGAAATGAACATCAAGTTCTGTGAACAATTGAGGTGACGGTGACATGGCGTGAACCTTCGGTCGAAATGGTACAGTAGTTTGGGCCTGAACACAATGTAACACATTGAAAGTTGAGCCATCGCACCAGCCGGTAGCCAGCTGAACATGGCCCCACGCTGTGGCCATGGGAGAATGAGGCTGGCGGCAATCTGATCGGCACCAGGCTACTATTCTCCGACGGCATGACACAGAGCGCGTGGTGGACGGCGGCTGAACGGCGCGAGCGCCGAGAAGATCACCCAGTTAGTGACCCAGATGAGGTCTGTGACGATGATCGGGGTATATACACAGGTTGTAGAAGTGCATAGTGGAAGTAGAAGTGGCTCAGTCTCTAAGTGTGCTTCTTTGCGCTCTGGTTCTATTATGTGTGCCAACGCCGCGCAGCTCTAAGATAAAGTTCCTGGGCCTAAACCCAAACAGGTGTGGGTGTGATTTCAACCATGGAACAGTCTTGAGGTTATTGCAGTTCATCGGTAAAAAATCGAGATATTATTCCTACTTCCAAAACTGGAGCAATAAAACCCATGTATTGCGAAGAACCCGGTGAAATTCGACAAAGTACTAATTTATATTCGGACCAAAGGGCAGAAGCACCGTCTGGTTGCAAGCAGAACTTGCTACCGACTGGAAAAGGATGTTCGACAAAAAGTCCACATTCTGTTTGAAAACACCCGTAGTGTTGGCGAGCCCGGCCGGCATGGTCCCAAGAAGGTCCCAATACGTTGCACAACCCTGCGCAAGCCGATCATGATTATGTGAAGATCGTCATTTAAAATCGACGTACTATGCTGGAGTTGAATGGAGCAGGCGGAGGTGGGTCCGCAACGTAGACACCCTGTTCGTTGTTCCTTCCCGGGACCAAGCCGGGTACTCCAGCGAAGATTTCGCCGGCAGATTCGGCCCCAGACACTGGACTGGCCGCTCGGAACCAGTTTTGCGGGAACGTCTGGTTACGAAAGAATGAACCGACGATGGGCAGAGTAGCTTGTTTCGTAGTGCCTGTCCAGGTTGAGAATGAAATCTGGAAGTGTTAAAAAATTCTAGTTACCGTTCGCAAACGTACTGCCAAGTAAAGCAGATCAGTTGAGTGCATTTGGACTTGAAGGAGAGGCAACGAACTTGAGTACAAACGAGGCCTCCGTGAACATGGCACTCAAGCGTCTGGGAGGGACAGCGAACTGCGCGATATCAGCTAAGAGTGTAAGCCGAGGGAAAGTAATTCCAACCTCTGGGTTAGTAGCTTGATCCATCGCAATGTTGTGCTGTTTTATTGCGATCATCGTTGCAACATTGAAAACTGTATTATTTCCGTTGGGGCCATTTTCGCCGAATTTTCCGAGCTGAAGCAAGTCCTAAAAGGAGTGAGTCATATGTGGACAAACCCAATACTTTCACGTACCAGATCGTACAAAATGGCTTGGAAGTCGCGATTGTCCCCAATGAACGCGTCTGCGCGTGTCATTGACGCATCGCCTGCCAATCGAGAAAGATGAGATCGAATGGTAACGAAGGCCAAAACTTCTTACCTTCGAAACCGCCGTGAAGCGCTATACCACCGGGATGTGGGCTGCCGATATTGCCTGGGAGTGGTGGAACTAGCGGAGAAACTCCGCCAATTGAGACCTTGTTGACAAATGGATTGCCTCGCATCATCTGCATTAAGTGAGTCGCATCTAGGTCAATTGGGAAGGTCGAGGTTACGAAACAATACCATGTTTGCAGCAGTGATAAATTCCATCAAACTCGACTGAACATTAAAGGCCTATCTATGGGTGTGAGGCATGGTCGCGCATGTCATGTGATGCATACCTCCATGGTGCCAGTAACGATTTCCTCGAAGCTCGCAACGCCGCTGCACTCTTCTCAGCACTCGAAAATGCCGAGCTAAACGAACACACTTTCTTGGAATATAACCGTGGTTTGCCAGTGTGTTCATGCCAGCTAACAGAACGGTAAGACCGATATTATACTTCGAGTTCCCGGAAGGCACATACGGCACGCTGACGATAGGAAATAAGATGAGGGACCGTCGAAAAAACAAAGTGAACAGAGCCTCACGGCCGCGCTGGTCGTTTGGACCTGGTGCAATGAATGGGTGGTCGGCATCTGGAATTTGCTGCAATCCAGTGTTCGTGGGCTGCGGGGGAGAAGTGATCATGGTGGCCGTTTGACCATCTTGCACTTCGGTAGCGCGACGCGCATTGGTAGCAGCGGAGGCTAGAGCAGGTAGAAGACAGTAAAGCACCGTAATGGATCGCATACTAGTGTCCTTGCAAAGTGCGCTACCGAAATTTTTGCTCTTTTATAGCTGACGTCCATTTGGGAAACGCCCGCCCAAGGACCGAGGGCCCCGTGGTATTCTGGAATAGTCGCATAAGAGTTGAACTTGTGGCGTACAAACGGCATCAACGTGAGGCGTGCTTGTGTTCAGGAATTAAGAACGATTGGCGGAGCGCGTAGCCGTTGGAACAACGTTGGAATGTTTGATGGCCGGCCAGGTGTATTTGTGTATTAGATTGGTATTAGAACGTCAGCTCTAGAGCAAGAGAGGTGGCGCACTAGTCCTCACGGTATATGCCACTGCAGGAAAGTACTTGAGCTCGTTGTGCGCGCTTTCCCACACGTTTCGGTGTCTCGGGCTTCATTTAGGAGCGGAACGTACTACCACCCAGCTTGATCAGAAACGGAATTCCGAGAACCCCGACTGCCGGTCGCCGTCGGTCATTTCTTCGCGCCATGCGGAAAGAGGTTTGTTTAGTCCAAGACGCATCACACCGGGTACCTTAGCGTTTGCAACCGTGGTACGACGTTGAGACACGGAAAAAATACTCAGAGCGCTAGTGTGGTCTTCAGAGAAAGCGAACTAGGCGATATACGTTTCCGCGCTGCAAGTCTCCCGGAGATTACGAGCTAATCGCGATGGGCTATTTCCATGGTTACAAACAAAACTGTGAATCATGCGGGCTCGGATGCCAGTGCCGGCGCTTCAGAACCGACGCCTCGTATTTTCCATCGCCGAGCTCTCGGGAGAGTTACTAAATTTGCTAATAGCGAAGTCTGCCGATTATGGCGGAAATCGATTGATCACTTGATAAGCACTGCAACCGCCAAGGGGAGAAGTGGAATCTTCATTTAGAGAGCTTCACCAGGCATTCCAAAAAACGTCGCCCTTACAACGGATAGGAAGTTTTCAAGACATCTCGGCATTTACGGCAGGAATCACTACCGCCGCCGCCGCTGAGAGGACATGGATGCACAAAACAGGGATAGCAGGTTGGACCCGGGAGCCGAAGCAAGCCTGAAGTGGCGAAATAATATTTGTGGGGCAGTACTATTGAAAGTGTATAAAGACCAAGATTTAGGAGCCTCCGAGGTGATGGTAGACCGAGTGCTAGTGAGATAACAGAGCAGCGGGGCTCTAGCCGCTAGAGAACTCGGAAGGGAGGAGGTGCTAGAAAGGGAAGAGAGGCACGCGCCCTGCGTTCAAAGCCGTCGCTAGCCGTTCCTCGTCCTCTGAGTACTCGGCCAGAGGCGCGACGAAGGTTCTGTCCTCATTGCTCTCCTTCCCCTCGCTCTACCCGTTCTACTCCCTCCGAATACCCATCGCCGGACACCCATCTCCAAGGCCCGTGTGCTCGGACGGAGAGGATGAAATCGAAAAGTGTGATGGGCTGGGAGGCACGCAGGCGCGCGGAGCACTCCGACAGAGGCCGAGGGGATGCGCGTCCCTTCCCCTACCTCCGCTCGTTCCTCGTGCCAATTCTCCTTCACTTCGCTGCGTCTGCCACCGCGTTCACGTCTACGTGTTCATCACAAAACGCCTTTACGGTGCATGGTCTCCTCCGCGGGCGCGGGGAGGATAACGACGAAAGAAGGAGAGGAAGGGGTGCCAAGGGTGAAGAGCGCGCGGTGCTGGAGAAGATCGAGGCGAGCGGGGAACCCCACTCGATATAGGCTCGCTCGGCTGTGCTCGTCGTCGAGCAAGGTCAATGGGACCAGCGCGGCGAGAGCATTGCGACTTCCTCAGCGCACTCCTACGTTCGCCCTGTTAATGCGCTCTCTCCGTGTCCTCATGCTCACCATCCCCGCTCTCGATCTCCTCTTTTGCATCGCCGGTCTTCGTCTCCATCATGCAAAGCCGCGTCCGCATTCGACGCCATCGCTGTATCTGCACATTGGTCAGTATCCCTACGCATTAGACGAGAACAGCGAGAACACGTACCCATGTCGCAGAGTCGGAAGGGTGGTGGATTGTACTCTCTCCCCCATTCTTGTTGCACCCGCCATCGGAGAACCTACGCGGATCGTGACCCTCAATACCAATGCGGAAGGGGTAAAGAGTGGAGGGAGGGCCGAGGCTGGAGCGAAACGAGGTGAGGAGACACCGCGGCTGAAGCGACGCGCAGTGATAGAGAGAGTGAAGCGCAGCAAGATGCGGGTAAGTGCATTCGGCGCGCGGCCTGCTTGTCCCCGGGGATCGGTGGATGAGGGCAGCCTTGCAGAGACTATCGGCGGCGAGAGCATCGCGTCCTTGCAAGGGCTATGCCCTTTCCCCCTCTCTACTGCACGGACTCGACCCCTTTGCCATCTGCGTGCTTGCGGAGCTTCACATCATGATCCCTTCCGCCTGCCCGTGTACTCTCCTTCTCTCCTTCGCCATTCTCGCTGCACCCTGCACCCGCCACCGCATTAGCACATCTCCATCAAACACCCTTGCGCGTCGCGACCCTCGATGCCAACGCCGAAAGGGTAGGGATTGGAGAGAGCGTCGAGGCTGAGGCGAAACGCGGCGCGGAAAGGATGAAATGCAGGAAGATGCGGTGCGCGACCAGCCATTAAGGGATGTCGCTCGCCACCGCGCTCTTCCTCGAGGCTCGCTCGCAGGGACTACGAGCGGCGCACCGTTCCTTCCCCTTCTCTACTGCACGGAATTCCAGCGCTCCGTCCGTGTCCTCGCCCCTCCTCGCGCAGCTTCGCCTCTACCGGTCTCCGTCTCCATCGAGCTCCATCTCCATCGTGCTCCGCGTCCATCGCGCTCCGCGTCCAGCGTGCTCCATCTCCATCGCACAAACACGATAATCGAGGAACGGCGAGGACGGCGAGAGGCGCTCTAAGCCGAATGGGAACCCGGGCGGAGGCAGGGCTCGACGTGAACGGGCGCAAGAGGGATCAGACAGAGGGCAGGGTGCGTGAGTCGCAGTGGAGGGAGAAGACGAGTTGCATGATCAGTACGGAGGTGGCACGGAAGAGACTGAAGAGGGGTAAAAATCGGGGGTGGTGAGCAGGGCAGAAGCGCGACGCCTGGCTACGGTGTAGATGCGCAATGGTGAGAACTACAGTTGGCGCATCGCTCGTGAGAGGAGGATGGTGTGGACGGGAGGACTCCGGCCTTGCTGGGTGCGCCGACGTGGACATAGAAGCCACGAGCGCAAATCCGACTGCCGAGTCAGCGCAACGCCAGACGGGAGATGTAGGATTCGTCAACAGCGTGGAGCTGCGACTGGATGCACCGCGGGGGGGGGGGGGGAGGAAATGAGGCTCATCCTACAGCCTGATGCTCCTGCACGAGTGCAATAGTGAAGCTGTCCTGGGCGGTCTACTCGCCTCTGCAATCCAGGAAGCCCCACGTCTGAGGAGCCTGCGCGCAGGAGCTCAGATCTGCGATCGTATGAGCCTCGGCACCAAAGAGAAACACGTGTACGGACCCCGTCGTCTTTCCTTGTAGACACCCTTCCGATTGTGCTGGTGCAGGGAGGACAAAGCAAAGACGCGAAGGTGTCGAAGGGGAGCAAGGTCCACACGCCCGGTGAATGGGGAGCGACGAGCAACGGAGAGACGGCCTCCCTCTCCGCGGATCCACCCGCTATTCCGGGCCCGGGTCCGGTTTCTCGCCCACCTCCACCTGTGCGCCTCGCCGTACCCGTACCCGACGCGCAAGGCGCCCTTCCCTGCACGCTGGTCAGGATCCATCTCCTTGCGCGCAAGAATAGGTACATACAAGAACGCCAAGCGCGGTGCAGGAACCGACGATTCCCCGCGGCACATCTGTTCCCGCTCTAGCAGGTAGAGTAGGGCAGCGGCAAGAGCGTGCTTCCGCCGCCGACGTCTCGCGCTCTAGTCCAGCATTGGGCTCGGTGAAGCAAGGTGCGCCCACAGCCGACGTCCCCATTGGACTCGCAGCTCGTAGTATCCCAGATTCACGATGACGCTGACTCCGCGAGTGTGAATGAGCAGCAGGAGATGCCGGACGTAGACATCGGAGTGGGAGTAGACGTCGATGGCGTGCGTGAGGTAACGTCAGGGGGCGAGGGGAGGAAGACCCCGCATGATGCATGAATCCGCTAAGCTGCGCGTGCGGTAGCGAACGCGCAGATGGGCATGGCGCGATGGTGCGTATGCGCACTAAGAACTCTAACTGGCACGGCGCTCGTGGGGTAGGGTGCGGAGAGATGAGGATAGGAGGATGGCGGGAACGGGCCGGAGCGCTGTGTAGGCTGTACGACTGCGCAACGTAGAGATGAAGAGAGGACAGGATGGCCTGAATACGAGGCAAGAAGGCGATGTCGCACAGAGTGCAAAAATACCGCTCAGGCTTTGCAATCCTATGCGGCGATGCTCTTGCAGCACGAGACAACGAGACAGCGCTTGGGTGCGCAAAGCGGAGACCGTGTGAGCTGAATGACGCGGTATAGATGCGCGATACTGTAGCGCAGGCCCCTCATGACGATGCGGGGCAAAAGATATACGGAGGGAGCGGACATGCTCTTGGACTCGAGGACCATGGACAGCAGCGGTGCGGAAAAGAGGGGTGGCAAGGATGTAATGACGCCCGACGGTGCGAGTGACTGTCGACGCGCGACGAGTGCGTGCGTGTGAGGCTTCGGATTCTATACGTCCCCGCAGAGGTGCGGCTGCGTTTGCGTTCGGTAGGCGGAGACACGCGGACTTGAGAGACAAGAGCGCCTGGCTTCACCTGTCACTGCACTCGAGACGTCCTGCGTCAGAAATCCTTCTCAAACCGAGGAAATTTCGGGCTCACCCATTCATCCGGGCCCTAAACTTAAGACCAGACGGCCTACGTGCGCATGCAGCGACTAGAGGTTCCTGGAGCAAAGCACACGCTCGTCAATCCGTGTGGCTTGACACTCCTCTAGTCCCGCAGCACCAGGTACTTGTGGTGATAGAATGCCACCATGTGGGCTGCTGAAGCTCTGGGATGCGCGCGCGAACTCGAGGCTCTCGGAGACATGTGCGATCTTCAAGTCGCCGACACTGTACGAAAATCCCTATATTCTCAGCCCATCCGTGCTAGGGAGGAAGCCAAAGTCGAGAGTAAAGCTGGTCCATGTCAAGAGACGGGCAGGCGCGGATGAAATGCTCTGCATGGGCACCAAGATGAACGCGCATTTCCTAATCGGGACATGTCATCAGCGATCAGCGGAGTTTGAATTCCGCGATAATTGCCCTCCGGGCGGAGCCTGGACACCCATCTTCGAAAGACACGTTAAAAAAACACATATGAGACATTGCACTAGTTATTATAGATATCATACAAGTTTCTACCCCGGCTGTGCCAGAACATCCCAGAATCCTTGCAAGGTACGTTCCACTCTGCTAAGCAAGACATTAAATCCCCTTGGGCTCCCCCACTCTGACATCACATAATCACTTTCCCAGCACGTGTTGTTGACGCGTCAGCGTAACTGACCCTGTTTAGGTCACAATATATATCTTATTTAAATTTTGGCAACATAAGAGTCCTTCAGCATCAGTAAGGCCCTTACCCTGACATTAACTACTAACCTAACGACCACTGACCTAAACTCTAACTTCTAACCACTAAGCCCTACAGTGTCAAAACCCGGATCCGAAAAATTTACAGTTTGAGCTGGACCCTAGGGCCTTTCGGCTTGATTTTTTAAAATTAAAGTAGCTAAAAGGCCTATAAGTAATGTGGTGTTCAAAAAATTGGCATTGAGGCAATCTGGCGCAAGCCAAAAGATCAAACAAAGGCCGAAAGCGGCTACATCTCCGGTGCTAATACCCGGAGCTACTAGCGAGCACGCCGGGTTTACCCTAGACGGGGTACGCAGGCATTGATGGGACGAAGAAACGAAAAACATAGAGAGGAAAAAAGGAAAAGCCAAGTAGGAATCGAACCATGGCATAGACATGAAGTATTACGATACAAGGCGACGTCGTAACCGCTAGACTACGCAGCCGACGACAAGGCGTGAAATACAGCCTATTCGGCATGCTTAGAGATGGCCGAGGAAACGTAAGCTTTCTGCCCGTTTAGGAAATGTCAGAGTGGGGGAGCCGAGGGTGAGTTCAAGACATTCATGCATCTACGACTGACTTTATTTAGCCTGCAGACACAAGTTCAGCGAGTGTCATCTACGAGCAAATCCTACAGGTAAAACAGCGCGCTGGGCCGCGAACGGCCCAGCACTTCGCATGAACCAATACCGTGAGAAGTTGAGAACACGACACGTGTTCGTACAAGGCAAGAGGCAGTGAGTGTCGAACTGGCGACGAGAATGAAAGAAGTACCCAGGTACTTCGAGAGTAGCAGCCGATAGAAACCAAGAAAGTCAGATAACATAATACATGCACTCGGAAGAACTTTGGATAGGAGGAAGCATTGCTTCTCGCTTTCTTCCGGTTCATTAATGAAGCGGCAGTGGCTGTACACCAAAATCACCATATAGGGTAAAAGTGCATAGTAGCAAGAACCCGGAACACTACGTGTCCAGGCATTGAGGTTGTGCGGTTTGGTCCTCCACTCCAAGCACAACCGTTCAATGTTTATTTCTCCGGGGCAGTGCGGCCCAGTAATATAGTCTGAAGATATTTCTGTTTCTGGTCTCGCAGCGAGCCGACCATATCGCAGCTCCGGCCATATCCAGCCATATCCGCCAACCTCTTCGCCAGCTGTGCCTTCTCCTCGGTGTTTTTGGCGTCAGCTTCTTGGAATTTTTCTGTACTCGAGTCATATGTGCCCGAAGCTTCCTCGTTTCAATCTCCAATTTCTCCTTGGTTTCTTCGTGAATGGAAAAAAATGACCACCGTCTTGCGCGAAATGAAGCTACCTTCGTTGAATGTCTGTTGATGCTCTGGAATCGCTGAAATTGACCCTAGCGAGCCACCCGCCAACTCAATGGACTTCGTCATTGTGTATCTCTATCTGTCCTCTCAAGGTGTAGGTTTAAACTAACATCGCATCCCTATAAACCTCAAGTCAACTTCACAAACACCCTGAACCCAACCCGCTCTTCAGATCCGCGCACAAACACGAATACGTCCGCCGTCTTCTGGCCCTAAGGATTTAATGGAGTAAATCGTCGCCTTCGCTCTTGACTCCTGAGCGATCTGGCCTTGGCGAGTTTTAGTCCTCACGCGATTCGATATTTATAAAATCTGCTTTTGAAAGAGGCTAGGAGCGGTTGATTCGAATTCGACCAATGAAAAACTTTGCGTTCTACCCCACATCGATATCACTCATCCACTGCTTCTTGCTGCTGCGCGTCTTATTTCCCATCTTAGATGGCTAGTTGTGGACGAGTGCGAGGCAACAGAGTTTTCGCTCTGGCTTGCGGTGACGGCGGCTGTGGCGAGGAGCTCGAAGAATGGCAAGGTGTATTTTAAAAGAGGCAGCGACGAGCGCAATTAGGAGTGGGCACGCTGTCGGTCGGCCGTGTCCACGGGGCGGTAATTCCTTTTGAGGAAGAAGAGTCTCGTCAGACCAACGTCAGACTGTCAAGTCGGTGTTCATTTAGCTTGTCATATTTGGCATCTTAGATTGTACTCTTTACCTGTGCGAGGAATGTAGGACGAGTGCGGGGCAAAGGAGGATCGCTCGGGCTTGCCTGACAGCGACTACGGTGAGGAACTTGAAGAATGGCCAGGTGAGTTTTAAAGGAAGACAGAGGGTGGGAGCCGCGGCCCGCCGGCAGGATAGACCGCGCGTGTATCTCTCTTGAGCGCCAATCGGAGATACAGTCGCAGGCAGCGACGAGCGCAAATTAAGAGTAGCCACGCTCACGGTGGGCCGTGTAAACGGTGCAGTATATCCTTTCGAGGAAGAGCTTCCATACCAACTGTCAAGTCGGTCGTCGGTCCTGGCTCATTTCTTGTCAAGCTCTCGTAATCGAGGAAAACTATAAACATGTCTTCCGTAGTCCTCACGTCCACGTCCACGTCTCACGATGTCCCCTCCGTACGCACCAGATCCCGGCTCGGCCGAATCCCAGAAGCATAACGCCAAAGATAAACCTGCAGGTCAGTGTAGATCATGTTGGTCCTTTCATTAGCTTTGACTCGTCGACGGGCGTAGATCCAGACATCAACAAGACCGTACATCCAGAGTTCAACCATAAGAGCCCATATAGCCAGCATTATGAGCCCACAGCTGAAATCTGGAAACTCTATCTGAAAGAGACGGAAGCCGAAGACAAAGAGCTTGCCCAATTATGGCAAATTGGCCTCGATCAACTCCTCATATTTGTACGCAAGGTTTCCTTCCTGGTTCTACATCGCTCAAGATATCATAGGCAGGTCTATTCGGTGCAATACTTACCGCCTTTCTCATAGAAAGTCGGAAGGACCTGAAAGAAGACCCTCTCGTGCAGATCCTACAGACTCTGCAGAACAATTCCGACACATCAATTTCCAAGCTGTTTCACCCGACCAGAGCTTCAATCGCTGTGAACGCAATGTGGTTTTCCAGTTTGGGTTTGACCCTCATTAGTGCCCTCGCCGCAGTACTTGCAAAAGGGTGGCTTGCGCAGTATACACCAGCCACGCCCGGAGTCCGCTCAAGCGATGCTTGTGAACGTCACCTGCGCTATCTTAGATCACGTCAATGGCGCCTTGCAGGGATTGTTGGGGGCATCCCGCTCCTCATCCAGATTGCCCTCTTTCTCTTTGCCGCAGGTCTAGTTGTCTTCACTGCCGGTGATGATCTCGGGATCAGCATCACCCTTCTGGTCATGACTGTACTCACCACTTGTCTGTATTTCCTCGGCACAATCTTACCCTGGTTCTCTCCGGCCTGCCCTTTTCAGACGACAATGTCCGACTTCTTTCCTAGTGTAGCAAGGAATCGTCGATATGTGGACCCAAAGTTGGCAGACAAACATCCCCGTGCACCACCAAAAGAACTTTCACCCTTAGAGTGGGTTGATTGGCTCTGGCAAGAATTCATCAGGTTTTGCAAGAAAGTGCATCGTAAACCTGGACATCTCGAGATTGAATCAGCTATACTAGCATGGATCCTCACAAACTCAACAGATGAGAATGTAATTGAAGAGGCCATCAGAGCCATAGCAGGGACCAAATCAACCTCTGTCATCCAGGACATTCTTCACAATTCTGGTGCCAGTGAAATTCTGTGCCAAAGATTTGTTCGATATTTCAAAATTACACCTGAACTGCAGATGAGTCAGGATGATGTGCTACGTGCAGAGGCCTACCTTTATGCAATGCTACGAATTGTGGAGCCCTCCAGTAAAGCAAGCACTGCTGGTGCTCAGTCACTGCTTGACCTTGGGCAACCATTGCATCGATGGGACTCTTTTGTGGAGTACTTGCAGCCATTGGCCTTTGCCCTGCGAACAAGGCTCCTTCTTGCCACTGGAGGCGATGACCATACTGAGCAGTGGGAACAAACACAGCAGTACCTAACCAAAATGGCTGAAATGGGTTCTATGCCTGGAATTCGATGTTTACTGGCCCACGCTGCACTTGACGGATTACATAGAGGGGGTACAGAGCTTCGCACAGCATGTGCAATGATTTTATGCAAGCAAATCTACATCTGTGAGTATTTGGGATAGCATAAAGAACCTGGGTGTTAAATGGGTCCTAGCAGACTCTCGTGGTTTGGTGGTACAGCTTGGCCGTCAGTATTCTCAGAATTGATTGTGGGTCTAGGAACTGACTGGAATACTTGAACAGGGCAGACAGCTGCCATAGACATAGCAAGAGTACTGAAATATGCTGAGGCAGAGGTCTCAGCTATAATCCTTGAGGGAATTACAACTGTGGCACAGTTTAGTAAGTCTAGTTGCAGAGAACAATTGGGGAAATTGATAGGAATTGCAGCAAACTTCCGACAGTCCATTATGATCTCCATTCCTCACATTGTCAACTTGTTGAATGACAACAACATTTCATCAGCAGGGAGCAGTGCACTATTGGAGTTCTTGACACAGGGTATGTGACATGTCTGTTGTGGAAGGTGTTTATGACAAGAATTGCAGCTGAGTCCCGAAGATCAATTGGGACGGGACTCAGATCAATTGGGACCTCTGTTCCTCAGATCATTGACCTGCTCAAGAATAAGAACAGTCATGTTCGTACAGCAGGTGCACAAGCATTGTCAAAGCTCTCGGAGAAAGGTATGTCACATATCTGCTTTGGAATGCTGTTCTTGATGCACATTTTAGCCGAGTTCAGAGCATCCATTGGGACCTCAATTCCTCAAATCATTGATCTGCTCAAGGCCAATGAAAGTTATGTTCGTACAGCAGGTGCACAAGCATTGTCAAAGCTCTTGGAGAAAGGTATGTCACATATCTGCTTTGGAATGCTGTGCTTGATGCATATTTTAGCCGAGTTCAGAGCATCCATTGGGACCTCAATTCCTCAAATCATTGATCTGCTTAAGGATGATAACGAGTGGGCTCGCACAGCAGGTGCAGAAGCATTGTCAAAGTTCTCAGAGTGTAAGGCTGCTGCTCCAACCTTACTACTTTTCTCTGCACTGTCCATCCTCTCCCTTCCAGGACTGGTCCAGCCTTTGCTGTCTGCATTATTCCCTTCAGCCCTGATTTAGCACACCAGCGCCTCAGTCCTCATTGCTCCTTGCAATCCTGCATTGTACCTTTCACCGCTACCATTGACTGATAATCATTGGCCTCGATCTCATTGTCTTTTGACTGATCCTCAATTGACCTTTAGATTTTCCTTATCATTGACTCGCCTATATACCTCCTCAATGATCACCTATACCACCCTTCGACATCCTACCTTTTGTATTGCCATTGTTGAGTTCTTATCTTACATTCTGATTTATATCTTATGTTACATCTGTTCTGTTACATATCTGATCGCACATTGATTGTGACGTAGATTACTTACAGTATCTTCTCTTCTTGGTCTTGACCACCATGTACCTTTCCTAGTGGCTGCTCTTGAATGACCACACTATTGTTCTGTCATTCTTGGCTCCTCTTAGTTCTGTCTGGCCGACCTCTCTAGTGTTGACTGCCTCCACAATACGGCAGCCTTCCACAGAGCAAAGTATGTAACATATCTGCTTTGAAATGTTGTTCTTGATGGGCATTTTAGTTGAGTTCAGAGCATCCATTGGGAGCTCCATTCCTCAGATCATTAATCTGCTCAAGGACAATGACAGTGATGTTCGTGCAACAGGTGCACAAGCATTGTCAAAGTTCTCGGAGAAACGTATGTCACATATCTGCTTTGGAATGCTGTTCTTGATGGGCATTTCAGCTGAGCTCAGAGCATCCATTGAGACCTCAATTTCTCAGATCGTTGATCTGCTCAAGGATGACAACTGGAGGGCTCGCACAGCAGGTGCAGAAGCATTGTCAAAGTTCTCAGAGCAAAGTATGTAACATATCTGCTCTGAAATGTTATTCTTGATGGGCATTTTAGCTGAGTTCAGAGCATTCATTGAGAGCTCCATTCCCCAGATCATTGATCTGCTCAAGGACAATGACAGTGATGTTTGTGCAACAGGTGCACAAGCATTGTCAAAATTCTCAGAGCAAGGTCTGTAACATATCTGCTTTGAAATGCTGTGCTTGACACACAGTGCAGCGGAGTTCAGAGTGTCTCTGAACCAGGGACTGAGATGGGCTATTAATTCCCGCAGTCAAATCAGTGAATCCTCAAGCGTATTTCACCGCCACTTGGGTACTCTACAGTCCTATGTGTCTGAACCAGCCCAAGTTGTCCCAGCAATGGGCCAGACATATCCTGATGCTCAGCTATGGTCAACATCTACAAGCAGTGCAACCTCCAGGTTTGAAAGTTTCCAAGTCATCCAGAACCTGTTCAAGTTTTCAAAATTCGGTAAGCAACAATGGTAGGCATTTGCCTTGAGTTTGAGTTGAAATCTGGACCAGCCCAATTATGTGATCACCAGATATCTACTGCACTAGTCAGGCAGACTGATTCAATAACTTCTAAATCTGGCTTGGCAGTGGCTGCACAACTTGGGGAATCAAGTGATCGTCATAAGCTCCATTATATTGATCATTGATGACTTACATGTAGTATAAAGGCCTGTTCCAGGATGCAATTGAGTATGCCATTCCCAGGATCATCAATATGCTTAAGGACAGCAATGGGGATGTTTGCACAGCAGCTGCACAAGCATTGTCAAAGCTGTCACAGCAGGGTATGTACCATATGTGCTTTAGAATGCTGTTCTTGATGGACATTTTAGTCAAGTTCAGAGTGTTCACTGGGAATGCCATTCCTCATATCATTAACCTGCTCTGGGATAATCACAGTGATGTTCGTGCAGCAGGTGCACAAGCATTGTCAAAGCTCTCGGAGAAAGGTATGTCACATATCTGCTTTGGAATGCTGTTCCTGAGGCGCATTTTAGCCGAGTTCAGAGCATCCATTGGGACCTCGATTCCTCAAATCATTGACCTGCTCAAGGATGACAACTGGAGGGCTCGCACAGCAAGTGTAGAAGCATTGTCAAAGTTCGCAGAGCAAAGTATGTTACATATCTGTTTTGGAGTGCTGTTCTTGATGGGCATTTTAGTTGAGCTTAGAGCATCCATTGGGACCTCAATTCCTCAGATCATTGTTCTGCTTAAGGATGACAACAAGTGGGCTCGCACAGCAGGTGCAGAAGCATTGTCAAAGTTCGCAGAGCAAAGTATGTTACATATCTGTTTTGGAGTGCTGTTCTTGATGGGCATTTTAGTTGAGCTCAGAGCATCCATTGGGAGCTCCATTCCTCATATCATTGATCTGCTCAAGGACAATGACAGTGATGTTCGTGCAACAGGTGCACAAGCATTGTCAAAGTTCTCGGAGAAACGTATGTCACATATCTGCTTTGGAATGCTGTTCTTGATGGGCATTTCAGCTGAGCTTAGAGCATTCATGGAGAGCTCCATTCCCCAGATCATTGATCTGCTCAAGGACAATGACAGTGATGTTTGTACAGCAGGTGCAGAAGCATTGGCAAAATTCTCAGAGCAAGGTCCGTAACATATCTGCTTTGGAATGCTGCTCATGATGGTCATTTCAGCTGAGCTCAGAGCATTCATTGAGACCTCAATTCCTCAGATCATTGATCTGCTCAAGGATGACAACTGGAGGGCTCGCACAGCAGGTGCAGAAGCATTGTCAAAGTTCTCAGAGCAAAGTATGTAACATATCTGCTCTGAAATGTTATTCTTGATGGGCATTTAGCTGAGTTCAGAGCATTCATTGAGAGCTCCATTCCCCAGATCATTGATCTGCTCAAGGACAATGACAGTGATGTTCGTGCAACAGGTGCACAAGCATTGTCAAAATTCTCAGAGCAAGGTCTGTAACATATCTGCTTTGAAATTCTGTGCTTGACACACAGTGCAGCGGAGTTCAGAGCATTCATTGAGAGCTCCATTCCCCAGATCATTGATCTGCTCAAGGACAATGACAATGATGTTTGTGCAACAGGTGCACAAGCATTGTCAATGCTGTCAGAGAAAGGTATGTCCCATATCTGCTTTGGAATGCTGTTCTAGATGGGCATTTCAGCCGAGCTCAGACCATCCATTCGGACATTCATTCCTCAGATCATTGATCTGCTCACGGATGACACCTGGTGGGTTCGCACAAGAGGTGCAGAAGTATTGTCAAAGCTCTCAGAGCAAGGTATGTAACATATCTGCTTTGCAATGATATTCTTGATGGGCATTTCAGCTGAGTTCAGAGCATCCATTGGGACCTACGTTCCGCAGATCATTGGTATGCTCAATGACAATGACAGTTATGTTCGTGCAGCAGGTGCACAAGCATTGTCAAAACTCTCAGAGCAATGTATGTAATGGATTCAGTTTCCTGGGTGTCCCTGATCATCCACAGCCGATTTTAGCAGTCTTCTCATTGTCTCCACCATCAGATATCACATTCATATTCTCCTCAAAGACACCTCCCCCTCCATTGTATCTGCGGGTGCCACCCTTTTTGCACACCTCGTAATCGAAGGCTAGCTCTTGAAGCAATCATATCTCTTCTGGCCTTACCTCATGTCTAGGTTATCTCCAAGACATGATCATCCACATTCTAACTCTGACTCTGGACTTCCTTTATTCCCCCGATCCTCAACAATCTGCCAATGGCTTTCTCATCATTAGTGTCTTTGCAAAATATGGTGATAAGTGTTTTTGAGTTTCTTTTAGACTATTACTGACCTTTTCCAGCCATGTTATTGCCCCCTCTTCATGAGATATGGGCTATCTACTCTTTCAGTCAGCACTTTCTGACCGATATCTCCATTGAGCAAGCCAAAATACTTGTTGATCAGATGGCACTATATGGCATTTTGAAAACCCTGTAATTCAGCCTATCAGCTAAATAACTTTGAGTATTTGGAAGGCTGCCGTATTGTGGAGGCAGTCAACACTAGAGAGGTCGGCCAGACAGAACTAGGAGGAGCAAAGAATGACAGAACAATAGTGTGGTCATTCAAGAGCAACCACTAGAGAAGGTACATGGTGGTCAAGACCAAGAAGAGAAGATACTGTAAGTAATCTACGTCACAATCAATGTGCGATCAGATATGTAACAGAACAGATGTAACATAAGATATAAATCAGAATGTAAGATAAGAACTCAACAACGGCAAGACAAAAGGTAGGATATTGAAGAGTGGTATAGGTGATCATTGAGGAGGGATATAGGCGAGTCAATGATAAGGAATATCTGAAGGTCCAATGAGGATAAGTCAAAAGACAATGAGATTGAGGCCAATGATGATCAGTCAATGGTAGTGATGAAGGTACAATGCGGGATTGCAAGGAGCAATGAGGACTGAGCGCTGTTGTGCTAAATCAGGGCTGAAGGGAATAATGCAGACAGCAAGGCTGGACCAGTCCTGGAAGGGAGAGGTTGGACAGTGCAGAGAAAAGTAGTAAGGTTGGAGCAGCAGCCTTACAGTATTCTATTATTACCTTGTCCGAATACTGTGCTCTTGAAATCATGGGGAGATTAAGATGGGCGGGAATACAGGCTATCTTACTTGTATTTTCAGCAGATGAGGTATGCACAAGATTGCTATCACCGACCTCCCTCGCCTTCAGCATTTCTTGACCATGCGGACCACCCATCCAGAGTCACGAATATATAATATCCAAAACCATTCAGTTGTGAGTAAAATACTGTGAGCCCTACTTTACAATATGTAGGAGAAGAGGGGAACACGACAGATGAGGATGACGATCATGGTCGCCAATGACCTATAAGCACTCAGAAGCAAATGTGCCTGCGGAGAGCGGTCATGCTACATCAGGAAAAAATGCTTTGCCACCAGTCTATTATGTGCTCCGTAGCCCTGGTAGACAAGTTGCTACCAGTCTACCACGGCTATTTAGCGCTACCAGGGCTACAGCGCAGGTAAACTGGTAGACAAGTCTGATGTAGTGATAAGCCACGACCTGGATCTCACTAGGAACAACAATGCGAGCCCTCCTTTGTCGGCTCTGCCAGCATAAGCAGTCCCCGCCGCACCCCTTAGTTCTCCAGCGGTATAAGCCGGGGTGAATGAAGTAAGCGTGGTCCAGATCCAAGCAAGTTCATAACGCGCAAGCGATGCTGGAACTACACAAGCTACAGGAATGTGCAAGGTGGTGGTACTGCAGAGACACATGCGACACTCGAACTCCGACAGATGCCGCGAGGGCCGCAGCTAAACATACTCCTCGTATTTGTAAATGCACTTCTCCCCTTCACCTTCCCCTCCCTCGTCTGGTTCGTCCTGGTATCCGGTGAACGGGAACTCGTTCGCCGTTTTTACTGTCACCCGCCAGCACTCCACATTTCCATTTCGAGAGTCAACCATAGCGGTTCGTGGTCTCCAATGCGGAAAGGGGCATGCGGAAGGGCGAAGAGAGCGGGATGTAAGAGCGCAGTAACCGTGGAAGGCCGAAGACATTACGTTCATCCACCAAGTCTATTGTGCGCCACGAACGAGAAATTGGAGCTATACTTCGAAGACGAGGAACACTGCACGCTTAAGAGGCGTTTGGTGGTCTCTGTGAGGAACATCTCAGGACGCTGAATCTGGGTGACAGGTCGAATGTATCCTCGTATAGATGTAGAGGCCAAACAAGCGCACAGGCGAAGCAAACGCAAGGGAGGAATCGAATTGCATTTAGAGCCCTGGCAGTGCCGAACGTGGATGCATGTACGGCGCGCATGCGAGGCGAGTTACACGGGCACTCGTGAGGTGAAGCGCAGAGAGACATGGCGGACGAACGCGACAAAGGGATGACGGCGGACTGCGGTGCGCTGCGCGGAGTGCGACAGTGTGAAAAGACCGCTCAGCTTGAGGTGGGAACTGGCCATGGGAGGTGAGCGCACCCCAGACCCAGCCGACTCAAGGGCCTGGACGATTGGATTCTCGAGGCAGCGCATCGTGAGCGTGTCTTCAAGAGCGCGTAGAGGGACGCCGCACAGCGGCTGGTCCTGGCCGCACGAGTCCCTTTCCTCGGCGTCGCGGCTGGTGCCCAAGACTTGTCGAGCGCGTGCATCAGATTCGGAGTGCATGAGGGCGGAGAAGCGCACAGCGACGAGAGGTGAGGTGGCCGGGACGAGGAGGCACGCCTCCAGGAATCATCTGACGACGTGCAATGGCCCACGAGAGCGGTCGTCGCAGTACTCTGCGTGAGGAGCAGCAGGCTGTATGCCATCCTGTAATTCCTGTAATCCTCCCCCCTCCTCCGCACATTGTTATTCCCTCTCCTTCCCCGCGGCCGGCCACCCACCCCCACCGCATTTCCAGCGCTGGACGCCCCGAGCGGTTCATGATCTCCGAGGCGATTAGAAGGACGGGGAAGGTGGAGGAGGGGGGCAGGATGCAAGAGGATGCGGACTTGGAGTAAGTGCACAGGGTACACCCGCACGTGCGGACGCAGTGGTCGGTGAGGAGTGGCGAGGGTCGCGTCCTCCTTCCTCTCCCCCCACTTCACGTCTGCATCCGCGCGCGCCGCCCACCTCCATCTGTGGCGTCTCTCCATCGCACAAGAACACGTCCGCACTCGACTCGGCGAGCCTGTCGTTCGTTGGTTCGCATCTCCAGGCGCTAGACGAGTAAGAATACATACAAGGATGCATACACGAACGTCGTCAAGCCAGAACTGCGAAGCCCGCGTCAGGAACTGCGTGATAATGCCCCTCCGCACACATCCCGTAGGGGATTTGCGGAACAGCACGGTGGCAAGAATATCTTCCCTCCTCCGCCGACGTCACGGTCCCCACTTTCGATCCCGCTCCAGTACGCGTCGGGCTTGGTGGAGCAGCACGGAGGCAAGAACGAGACATCTCCCCCTCCCCTGGCCCTGGGTCCGTGGCACCGTCGTACCGGGCCCGGCTTCGAGATGACGCCGAGTAAACGTGACTCCCGGAGCAGCAACTTGAAGAGATGAAGCGCCGAACAGGAACGAGCGCAGAGGAAGTGGTAGATCCCGATGGAGGTGCGCGAGGGGAGGAAGATCGCGTAAGATCTGTGGTGGTCGACGCGGAGATGGACGTTACACGGGCACTGGTGACTCGTGGCGTGCGGAGAGATGAAGCGATGGGAAGAACGGGATAACGCCGCAGCCGCCGTGAGCGCTGCGCGTCTGCGCGGCGTGGCGCTGGAGAGATCGTAGCGTCCACTGAGACTGACCCGGCTGCGGCGCACCAATACCAGGTCAGAAACTCTGACGTAGATACGAGGCAAGAGGGAAATGCCCCATCAGCTACGACAGCGCCAAAAGACTGCTCGAGGGGAGCTGGGGCGGGTCCGGCCACTCCGTAATCATACGCGGCTCCGAGTCGATTTTCTTGCAGCGCGATGAATAGGGGACTGGATCGCCGAATCCGAGGGTGTGAGCTGGAGAACGGCGTATGGGTGTGGATGCGCGATACAATGCGCAGCCCGCGCGCCTTCGCGGTCGACGTAGTATCGTGGCAGAGGTGGACGGAGGAGGTGGACATGCCATGCCCAGGTGGTCGAGGACCGGGCAGAGCAGTGGTGCGGAAGGGGTCGCGTAGAATTGTCGACGTGCGATGCAGGCAAAGATGCAATGCACGGATGCCACATGAGCCGTACGGAGCGTAGAGAATGTGCGTGTGTGTGGGACAGGATTCTGTAGGATTGTGAAGAGGTGCGCCTGCGTTTGTGTGATCTTGTATCCAAGTGCCGTGAAGCAGTACTCGATATCTCGCGAGTGCTCGATCGAGTATGGGCGATGCCTAACGATACGCGACCTCGTCCACGGTTAGACTGCCCTCCCTTTGTGAGTAACCCATTCAAATCCCGGAAAAAAGCGCACTCACCCATTCATTGACTCAGGTCGGGGTGACGGCGCAGATGGAAGGCGGCCCAAAAGGCAACGGGAGGATGAGCAGGCCCACGCTTCACAATCCTACGTGGCTTGACACTCTAGTTCATTGATGCGGCCTAAGGTCGGAGAGTGGAATGTGTTGGGATGTACTCGCCGATGACGTCCTCGAGTCGCAGACATTCGACCACGAAATTTATCCCAAGCCCACTCGTGCTTGCGAGAAGGCCGTAGTGAAGAGTACAGCTATTCGGAGTCGAGAGACGGGCCTGCCTCACGAGAAGCTTTGCCCGAACGAAGCAAGAACTGGGTAAGACAACACGATATTTCCTAATCGGGACCTACGATCAACGATCAGCGGAGTTTGAATGGAGGTCAACGACAGCCTTGCACCCGAACCACATCCTTATGGTTTGATCCTCTCTCCAAAGCACAACGATACGGTCTCTTTCTTTGTGGCCCAGGCTTGCCATCACATCGACCTCGATATGAATATTATCACTCACTCTCGTTGAGGCAGTTTTTCCGTTGCGACAAGTCTATAAGCCAGATATGCACCGAAGAATAGCAGGCCCGATGCACCCCAGGAGAGAAAGCAAGTAGCTACGTATCTCCAAGCCAAGGAGCACAGCTCACATAAAGAGCACAAAGTCGCCGGGGTATGTTGCGGAGTTTATCCATTGGTCTTTGCTCGCTATCAGTGCCGCCTCTCAGCTCTAACCAAGGCCGTAACGGCCATTGTTGGGTCTTCTTCGGAACCTATTGTGGCGTCTTTGACCGCCGCATTCGCCACTGATCAGGTACAGGTATTTGGGGATACCACAAGCGCAGGCATTCCAGTCGTCCTGAACACGTTGAAGTACTTTCTGAACAAATTTGCACTCCCCTCCAAGGCGGACTGCTATTGCGGTGGAGTAAATAAACGTGAAATGCGGTGTATCTTGTCCCAGAGCAGCTGAGAATTTTCCAGAGTGAAACTAAAGAGTGAGTACGTCATTTTATTCATGAGTTTCACTGACCCACGTTTGAGGATGATACGCAGGTTCTCCGCGTTGGATGGCCTACGCAAGGACTCACAACTCACGCTCAAGGTTTTAACCTTGTTCAAGGGATGGCACACCAAAGTCATAGAAGACAGAAGAGAGCTTTTTCTCCCCCCGGAGCGTCGCGTCTCAGGTGGAGGTGCGTTATCCCTTGCACAGATCATGTTTTTCTAGGGTTGGGACAAACGGCTACGACTAAGCTAGAAAATTGGTTCTTGGAATCAAAGACAATGATTTGGCCGAACTGGGCAAATGCGGCCGGTGTTCCAGAGGCGCTGGCTTTACGCAGACATTGGATTCTCCATTCCAACAACGCTCGAGACGACAAAAATTCGGAAAAAAAGCCCTCGTACGCCGTTCAGTGTCAGTCTATCTACTAAATTTTTGCATATTTCACTTACTTTTTCTCTCAGAGGCACTCGACACAGAGTTTTGCGGCCCTGTGCTCGAAAAAAATGGTGGGCAATTTATTCCGCTTTCTGACCGGATATAATCCGAGAATTACCAGTTTTGCACGATGGATTGCATACCTGTCGATAGGGCGACAAGTCTTTGGGCCCATGTATGCCTTGAGATCAAAGCGCCGCCACAGTCGTGTATGGATTTCACAACCGAACATATCGATAAACTCCACGGCTGATGTTGTGTTAACCTCGAAACAGGCGGCTTCGAACTCGCCCGGTTCGCAGTTTAATTGACACCTCCATATGGAGCAGGTCAAATTGTTACTCAGATCCGTACTGAGTCTAAGCACACCACATGGCTCACCGCACTCAGTTTGATGGTCGTAGAGTGTCGGCATTTTGTTGCTTGCGACTCTGCATTCAACAAAGTGGAACTTGGTGTGCTCATTGGAGCCCATCTCAAACTCAAGCTGAGCAGAGATCCAACTCGAGCAATTGTCCGGAATCTTTTGAATGACCCACTAAGTCTCTTGGTTCTGGATAATCTCGAGACAGTGTGGGATCCAGCTGAGTCTCGGCATGAGATTGGAGAATTCTTGTCTCTCCTCATAGACATAGATCATCTTGCACTCATGGTACATAAATACTCATTTTCACACTATATTCCACTTATATCCAATCAGATCACAATGCGAGGGGCAGAAAGACCTGTCAAAGTACGCTGGAGTCGACCATTTCTCCCACCTCTAGAGCCCCTCGACCAAGATGCAGCCCGGAAAATCTCCATTGATATAACGGATGGCACATGTGAACCTGCAGAGGTTGATAAAGCTCTCTGCCTGACTGACAATATGCCTCTGGCAATTAGTCTCCTTGCCCATTTGGTGGATGCAGAAGGGTGCACTAGTGTACTGTCCTGTTGGGAATATGAGAAGACCTCTCTGATCTCAGATGGATATGACAAAAGATCCAATCTAGATTTATCTATTTCACTGTCTATGTCAAGCCCCAGACTCAATTCTCTCACACAGGCCAAAGATCTTCTAAGTCTCCTGTCCATTTGCCCTGATGGCCTCTCAGATATAGACTTGGTCCAAAGCAGACTTCGGCTTGAAAATATCTTGGGATGCAAAGCAGCATTGATTCACACCAGTCTAGCTTACAGTGATGAACATACACATCTGAAACTACTGGTGCCAATTAGGGAATACATACAGAAGATTCAACCCACTGGAGATTACCTTGTTCGACCTCTTCTCAAATATTTTCAGGAGTTACTTGAGTTTTATGTAGAATACCGTGGAACACTTTCAAGTTTGAGCACAGTTGCTTGGATATCTTCAAGTTTTGCGAACATTCAGAATGTCCTCTGCAATGGGCTTCAACCAGACCACCCAGACTTGAAAGATAGCATTTAATGCACATGCACTTTGGATGCATTTAGTCGGTTCACCACACGAGGGGTTCTCCCTTTGATTGGTCTAATCCATGAGCTCCTTCCACTACCCCGTGATGATCAACTGGAGGTTTATTTTATTAGCGAGGTCTTACGTTCTTGGCAGTATTTTCCAACATTAAATGCAGAGATGGCAATTTCTCAGGCTTTGGAGCAATTTGATCTTTTTGACAACACAGACATTACAGCTCTTTGCGGTACAACAGGCGCGAGCCGTTTTTTTTTCCATTTTGGGTCACTTTTGATCGTTTTCCACTAGGACAGTCGCGCTGTTCTCAGTTTTTGCCCGTTCGCCTTGGTTATAGGCTCAATCGATTCGCCTGCAACATCTGCAGCGAAATGGCTCCTCAGATTTTCAAACTGATCGCCAAGGCGCTTTTCTGGGAAGGGAAATCAATTTTCTACGGCCACTTTTGAGCGTTTTCCACTAAGACAGTTGCCCTGCCCTCAGTATTTACCCGTTCGTCTTGGTTATAGGCTCAATCGATTCGCCTTCCAAATTCGCAGCGAACTGGCTTCTCATATTTTCAAACTAATTGCCAAGGTGTCGTTCTGGTAAGGAATATCACTTTTTTATGGCCACTTTTGATCGTTTTCTACTAGGACAGTCACCCTGCCCTCAGTTCTACCCGTTCGCCTTGATTATAGGCTCAGTCGATTTGCCTTCTAATTCCGCAGCGAACCCTGTTCTCAGATTTTCAAACCGATGGCCAATGCATTTTTCTGGTAAGGGAAACCACTTTTTTACAGGCACTTTCAATTGTTTCTCAATGGGACAGCTGCCCTGCCCTCAATTCCTACCCGTTCGCCTTGGTCATAGGCTCAATCGATTCGCCTTCCAAATCCGCAGTGAATGGGCGTCTCAGACTTTTAAGCCGATCGTCAAGGCGTCTTTCTGGTAAGGAAAGTGACTTTTTTGCGGCTAGTTTTGATTGTTTCTCAATGGGACGGTTTCCCCGCCCCGCCCTCAATTCTTACCCATTTGCCTTGGTCATAGGCTCAATCAATTTGCTTGTAAAATCCGCAGCGAACGGTGGTCTCAGATTTCCAAAATGGGCGACATGGTAGCCATTTTTGAGTGTTTAGTCAGTAGGACGCGCTCCCTGCTCCCAGTTTTCCGCCTTTCCCCCCGATTATGAGCTCAATCCCTTCGCCGTAAAAGTGGGCAGGCCATCACTAACTCATATTTCCTCATCACCCCAAGAACATTTTCCTGGCACAAGTGTTTAGTTTCAAGTGGAGTTGGCTCAAGACAGCTGTAGGGTTGGTTCTGGGCCTCGCAGAAAGACCTTGCGCAGAAAAAAGCCGCATGCGGCGTTTGCGCATCCTGTCTATTGGGGAGGATGTGCTAGAGCAACACAGAAAGAATTTGGCTCACCTGGTGGAACTCAACACACCTTCTGAGAATGTGGAAGATGTGAACAGTGATCGATGCAACAGTGAAGAAAACTTCAAGATCTTGACCTTGAGTGATGAAGTAGTTGATCTAGTTGCTGCCTGAGTTTTCCAGGGACTCCGCAGAATTCACATTCATCTTCCCAAAGGGGGTGTTTGTGTAGTGTATTTATGTTTGCTCTATGTCAATAGTTAGACTTGAAATGAATCAGTTTATTCATTCCAATAATCTCCCTCAAAGGGACCGGTTTGTGTGTTTCATTGAACAATTTTTTGCAGAGTATTCACATATACCGGCGTATTGCCACTGACACACTGCATGGGAGGCGAGTTATATGGGCACTCGGAGGTGAAGTGTAGAGAGATGAGACGGATGAACGCGACAGCGGAATGAGGCTCGTGGTCCCCGAGGCGATTGGGAGGACGGGGAAAGTGGATGAGGGCGGCGAATGCAAGAGCATGCGGAGCAAGTGCACACTGCCTGCACACCCGGACCTGCGGATGCAGGGGTCGATGGGGAGCGGCGAGGGTCAAGTCCTTCTTCTTCCCCCCACTTCACGTCCGCGTCCACGTCCTCGCCCCACCTCCGTCTGCGCGCCTTTCCATCGCGCACAAACGCATCCGCACCCAACTCGACGAGCCTACACGTTCATTGGTCAGCATCTCCAAGCGCCGTATTAGACGAGTAAGAATACATACAAGGATGTATATGTGAACGCTGCAAAGTCAGAACTGCGCAGCTTGGGTCAATTTCCCTCCACCGACATCCCGTCCTGCTCCAATACGCAGGGGTGCTTCGCGGAACAGCACGGCGGCAAGAATATTTCCCCTCTGCCGACATCCCCAAGTCCGACCCTGCTCCAGTACGCGTCGGGCTTGGTGGAGTAGCACGGGGGTAAGATCTTACGTACCAGACCCGCCTTCAAGATGACGCTGAGTAAACTTGACTGCTGGAGCAGTAACTTGAGGAGATAAAGCGCCGAATAGGAGCGAGCGCAGAGGAAGTGGTAGACGTGATGGAGGTGCGTGAGGGGAGGAAGATCGCGTAAGATCTGTGGTGGTCCACGCAGAGATGCACGTTACATGGGCATTGGTGATTTGTGGGGTGCGGAGAGATGAGGCGGATAGGAAGAACGGAATAACGCCGCGGCTGCGGTATGTGCTGCACGACTGTGCCACGTAGCGTTGGGGAGATCGTAGCGTCCACTGAGAATGACCCGGCTGCGGCGCGCCAATACCAGGTCAGAAATTCTGACGTAGATACGAGGCAAGAGGGAGATGCATCATCGGCTACGGCAGCGCAAAGACTGCTCGAGGGGAACTGGAATGGGTCCGGCCACTCCGCAATCCTACGCGGCTCCGAGTCGATGCTCTTGCACCTCGATGAATAGGGGACTGGATCGCCGAATGCCATGCCAAGGTGCTCGAGGACCAGGTAGAGCAGTGATGCGTAGAATGGTAGGATGGAATGCTGCGATTCGTGAGACTGTCGACGTGCGACACGCGCAAAGATGCAATGCGCGAATTCCGATCCTCCAGGCTACACATCCAGAGGACGACATGAGCCGTAGGGAGCGCGGTGAATATGTGGCATAGGATTCTGTATGGCTTGCGAGGCACTGGGTACTGCGGCTGCATCTGTGGTCAGTAGGCGAAGACGCGCGAGCTTCAGTCTCTCGAAAGCGCGAGCGCGGCGTATTCACAAATCTGTAGTCGAGGTATCGGGCTTGCTTGAGCACAGTGAGCGAGACCCAGCGACGCTGACGTTATAATGCATTCCCTGCGTAAGAAACTCCTCAAATCCCAGAAAATGGGCACTCGCCCATTCATTCAGTCACCCTCCCGAAAGTCGCTACCAGAGGGCCGGGTTGCGAGGGCACCGACTGGAGGCAGACAAAGAGTAGCGGGCCACATGGGTCATCGGCCTACGCAGCTTGGCACTCCTATACAGTAGTCGCCCGACTCGGAGACTCCCGGATCCCAAAATTGCGAAGGTCTCGTGAAAACTTCCATCTTTTTTTTTTTTTTTTCCCTTGATTTTTGCGCTTTGCAGGCAGTCGCTAGTGACGGAGAGATTTGAATGACGCGTGACCGCGACCAAATTCGTAATCGACAGGGGGCGTGACGCCATCAATATCACAACGAAGCCAAACTGAAGCTTGTTCTTTGCTTTCGACTTGGCTTCAACCCACTCGCGAACTGATGTGGCAGAATTTCCCCTAGCGCAATTGGGACCTGGGTCGGGCACACTCAAGGCCCCACTTGTCGTCCTACCCTACTGCTCGGAGAGAACGAACCACAAATTCCGACGCGAGTCATCTCTGCGCAGGTCCACTTGCAGTGGTAATGCTGCCGTCGGCAAACCTCTCTAGAAATTCTGCGCCGCCGGATACTGTGGTGCGGCTGTTTCTCATCCAAAAGAGTATTCCTCGCTGTAGAATTCTATCTGGCCGCCAATAGTCTGCGCTATCTATTTTATTCCAATCTGCATAAAGCACGGACTCGGAAGTGTATTCTGCATCTGCGCCTCGGAGGTCTCCTTGCCTTTCTGTAACGTAAAACTCAGGATAGATGACAGTGGATAAGACGCACGCAGCACACAACGCCTCGCACCCGATGGATTGCAGCAGCGGGACTCCGAACTCTTGACCCATCTTGGTCCTTAGTAGTTTCTCCGCCATTTCACGGGCATCGCCAAAGAAACCAGTATCGATATTTGGCTTCACCTTGTGGCCGATTCAAAACTCGCCCCCGATTACCACCTGCCCTCATTAATACATGACGTCCGAACAGGTGGATGGACGATCGAAATTTCCTCAAATCATTCCTTATGTACACTGACTGACAGAAAGCACCTTCCCGGCGCTCGATCGTTTTCCCGACATTATCGGCAATATCATCTGGGGCAGATCCATCCTTAACAAAGTACTAACCAACGGTCACGGTTCCAAAAATACTGGTCAAAAAACAAAACAGAAAATAAATTCTAAACTCATTCTCGTCTGGCACACCCTGGACACACGAGGCCCTTCTGCCGTGATGCGCGCTCAATCACTTCCTTGCTTATTCTGTCATGGTCCCAATTCTCTGGCTCTAACTATGCAATCTGCCTTCATCGGGTTACTCTGACGTTTCTGTCCATCATTTCCTAAAAATTATGTGCACTAGGCGAGGATTATGGGCGTCATTAGACGCTGGGGAAGCTTTATCTGTGTTCCTGGCTCACACGCTGCGCTGGCAATACCCTCTCGGCACGGCCTCGCCAACAACACGCGGGACGTTCGTGAATACGGACCCATGAGAGTCAATAGCCACTAGCCTTCCTGTCAATCATGTAAGCCTACTCGTTCTCTTTCATGGTCTCGACTGGCTTAATGTGGAGACGCATACAAGCGCCCCAGTTCTTTCAGCACCAAACTGCATTTTTAACCACGAGTCACCCCGATGTTTTCGCAAAGGTCAAAGCCTTAAATTGGTTCCCCTTCCGCTGTCAGCATTCACACCTCCTGCATCATGGCTAACGTCCCCGACCACATTTCCCCCGCCGACCCGGACGGAAGTAGCATCAAGGAAACTGACTCCGCTAGCATCATGGCCGACCAGTGGAGCACGATGGAAAAAGAGCCCCTCATTTTGCCTCGCAGGTCGTCGTCGGATGCTGAGGCGAAATGGGATTTCAAGTATGTGTGGTGCGTTTGGGCCTCATTGTCCGTCGGGCAGTACTGAAATCACTCAACACAGGCGCATTAAATGGCCGATTGCCGTGATCTTCGGACAATGCCTCTCGCGTTCTCGTGGGGTTTCTTCGCCATGGTACGCGCGCGCGGAAAGATCGTGGCGCCGTTTTTCATCGTGGAGACATTCCTCAAGTATCCCCTGTACACGACCTATGTTTTCACGTTCCTCGCGACGGCGCTGTCAAGCGGCTCTTCATAGTGCGTCTACTCGATGCAATTGCATATGCTCCCTGTCATATGTGCTTTCGCAGCTTGTTGTCTCAAGCCGTCCGTCATGCAATCGTGGCTTATCTCACCCGGCCTATGACCCTCGACAGTCTCGACTTCGCGATCTCCATTCCCAGCAAGCGCCCATTCTTGCGCTTCGGGAGTTCGGCTGGGTATTTAGCGCCGCCGTGTTTTGGGGGGTCAACATGCAGCAAACTTCCACGTAAATACGCTTGAATTCACGCCTCCGATGAGTGTGTCGTTGATTCGTTTTTGTTTTCTAGCTGGTCAACGCCGCTCACGCCAATCAACATTGTAGTTTCTACCCCTATCGAGAGCACCGAGCTCGATATTTCCACCGCCGCATTCCACGACAGGTTCGATCAGCTGTGGGGGAATACCACGCTGTTACATCCTTACAGTCAGTGCGCATGTCTCAACTCAGCGGCAGTGCCTGATTATCTGCAGTTTACTCGTCCCTATTATCGATCCTCGACACAAGTGGTGCAACTAGCGCAAATTCGATGGTCGGTTATCCCATGGTATTGGGATTCGCGGGCAACACGTATTGGTCTTCGACAGGTCCGTCGTCCTCGTATCAATGCCGCAGAGATCATACTAAGACCCAATTACCTTGAAACCAGGAGGGATCCTTCCTGTTCCATTGAACGCGGACATTCCCAAAGGCGCACTGAACATTTCGATGAGTCAACAGGGACTAACGGCCGCAGTTTCGTGTCAGCCTCAGGACCTTAATTCCCAGTCAAATCCTACGCTCGTGCGATACAAGCCACAAGACATCACGAATGGGCTGTTTGCGGTGAAAATCAGCACAACGTGCCTCGGAAAAGGTGTGCAAAAGAGTAAGCCTATATATGACCCTGGAATTTACTGCTCACGGACTGTCCCTCGCACCCCCCGTCCACAGCGCTGGTAACCGACGGCAACTTCAATGTCCTATTCTCGTTGTTCTGTCCCATGCCGGGCAGCTATCAGCCAACAACTGCAACATACTGTATGCATTCAATTCTCATGCTCGCACATTCCTCTGACTTTATTACAAGCGGTGATCATAGACGCTCGGGGCTCTTACGCCGTCCCTGGAGCTTCAACGCTATTGTGCCAAGTCACTCCCAAGATTCAAAATATGATAACCAACTATTCCGAAGGGTATATACGCTCTGAACCCGACCCAACATCTTCGCCTAGCGACGACGCAGGTGGTGTCGGATGGGCGGCAGTATGGGGCGTTGACGAACTCTTGAATTCGGGGCAGAGCCCATCCCGGGACCGCGTCGGCAATGCGGTCACTGCGATTTATAATTACCAAAATTTGAACAAATCACTGCCCTATCCAGCCATCTGGGTGATTTTCGCGCTCTATGATAGCGATAATGACTCTGACTTTAGTCCTTCAGGAGGCGTACATCCGCGGAGCCATCGAGTTTGTCGGGACAGTGAGTCAACGCCAGCTTGTTTCTCTAACCGGCACTGATATCGATCACGGAGGCTCTGAAATACAACCTATCGTCGCCATATGGTCCCTTGGGCTTAGGCGGACAGCTGCCGCAAGCTATGACCCGCCGAATCGACGGCACCACGTTGAACACGACTCTCGGGTGGGAATACGACGCAGGTTGGAACATAGTCATCCTCCTCCCAACTACCTTCATCGCCGTTGCATCCATCCTCATCGTGCTGTTCTCTACCTATATGAACCACGGGGGCGATATTGCCGTTCGGCACGATTTTGATCCTGGAGGCATGAAGGATACGTTCGATGGCCTGGGGAGTAAAGCTGTCAAGGAGGGACGCAGAAAGCAGGTTAAACTCACTTCCATTGGAGACCGGCGGGACGGGTTCGTCAAAGTTGCGTCTGGAGTTCGTACGACTATGATATGACCAACCTATCTTCTGTGTATAAAATCTTTGAAGAACCATGGAGTCGTCAAGCTTACCTCACCATTTACAGCTGTTTGCAAAATTAATGACACTTGCCTAAAAATAGTTAAAAGAAAGTGTTTTTGACCCGCCTGATTGACACGCTCGTTTCTCGCTCGGTTCTGAACGGATCTGCTTGAAAGTTGGTGCGTTCGAAGGCGCTTAAGCGGCGCTTTCATACGGTACCCTACATGCCCGGAGAATTCGAATATTGCCAGGTCCAAAAATTCCGGCTGTATGATTTGAACTGAACGGCTCAGGAGCCGTTTCTGGATCAATACTCAGCCGATTTCAATGATTCGGACCTCATCTGGAAGGGAATATTGAGGCAAAGCATTGTGCCATGAGATTTTTTTGGATTGCCTCCAAAACAACGTACCAGTAGTGAATTTTCAGTACCGATCAGTAATTCCATTCCTGCATGTGTGTATTAGGGGTGATTCATTTTGTGAGTGCATGAATGTTTACACCTCAATTTCAGCTTTAAGGTTGACTTCAATTCAAGCAAATCAGCTTAATATTGACCGCGAATCGGTCACTGATATGTTTAGTTCAAATCAAGAGGTACCCGCTGAAGAAATATCCTACACCTGTAAGGGCAACCCTGGCGGCCCGAAATATCTCAAGAGTCCTGGCAGGGGGGATCCGAAGTCAATTGAAGTACACTACTACAGGAAGAAGCGCACCTGGCAGGGGGGATCCGAAGAGGAGAAAGTCTAAGGATTCCCCGGCCAGGTGCGTGCCTATATACCAGCTAGGGCTAACTACGGGTTGCGCATGGTTTGTTGATGGCGTAGTGAACGGCAGTGATCCCGGGCACGATCACATGCGGAGTGCCATGCGGAGTGCGGGGATCCGTCCAGATGGGGTTTGGCTCGGCGGGGGGAACGTCGGAGGATAGCGGAGGTCTGACCGGAGGTCGGATCGGAGGATCCGGGGGTCGGATCGGAGGATCGGGGGTTGGAAACGGGGGTTCCCCTGACATCACCCCCCCCTTGGAATGCGGCGCCTCGACGCATAGCTCGGATGTGGGCGGAGGATGTGGCGGGGTCCTGGAAGGGAAGGGCGTCGAAAGTGGCAGCGGCGATGGCTCGAGGCTTCCCAGGGTATTTGCGGTAGAATTCCGCGATAGCATCAGGGGCGAAGACGTCCGAATGTTTTACCCATTGATCATGCAAGTTGTCATATCCTTTGAACCGGACAAAGTACCAGAGGCTTCGGTAGCGCATTTTCGCGTCCAGGACTTCCTCCACTTCCCACTCGCTGTCCGCTCCGTCAGCAAGTACAGGCGGGGGTTCCTCGTACCCCGGACGACCTCCGAAGGGGTCAACCTCCGCCAACTCCAATTTCACCACGGGAAACACCGGATGTAATCGGGAGAGGCGTGGGGGAAGGTCCAGTTTGAACGCGCCACGTCCGATAACCTCCGAGACACGGAAGGGTCCGAGCCGGCGATGTGAAAGCCCCGGGGATGGGCGTGTGGTATGGATATCTGACGCGTCAAGCCACACGCGATCTCCGACCTTAATCTCCGGTGCGGGGGTTCGTCGGTGGTCGTAGTACCGCTTGTACTCGTCTTTGGCCTTGACAAGTGCGGCTTGGGCCTCCGAAACCCCCGAGGCAATCCGATCTCGGAAGTCGTTCACGTCCTCCAGTCGCGAGCATGGACCGTTCGGCTCGAACCCCATCCGAGGGAGCCGACCGGTGTCCGTCATGAACGGAACCTGCTGTGTCGACGAGTGGATGTGGTTGTTGTACGCAAACTCCGCGGCTGGCAGGAGCTCGTCCCAATCGTCCTGCTTGTAGTTTGTGAAAAGCCGGATGAATTGGTCGAGTTCCTGGTTAATGCGCTCGGTCTGCCCGTCGGTCTGCGGGTGGTAAGCGGTGGAGGTCGCCGGTTGAATCCCGATGAGACGGAACAACTCCCGAGTGAACTCCGCGACGAACTGCGGACCTCGGTCGGAGATGTAGCGGACGGGAGTTCCGTGGTGCCTCCAGACGTTCCGGTAGTAAAGGCGCGCGGAGCCCACGGCATCGATCTGCGTGTGGCATTCCATGAAGTGCGCCCGCTTACCGAGAACATCCGCCGCGACCATGATCGCATTATACCCGTGGGCCTCCGGAAGTTCGACGATGAAGTCGACGGAGACCGTATGCCAGCGCTCGGGGGGAACCTCCGTCGGATGAAGTTCTCCGATCGGAAGTTTCCAGAGGGCCTTGGTACGGCAACACAGGTCACAGGTGGCGACGTAACGGCCGACGTGTCGGGACATCTGGGGCCACCAGTAGTTCCGGGAGACAAGCTCCAACGTCTTGAAACGGCCAGCGTGCCCGGCAATCCACGTATCATGGTGCTGCTCCATTATCCGACGCCGGAGGTCAGTATCTCGGGGGACCACTATCTTCCCTCGGAAGTAGAGCAGCCCGCCCTCGACATGCCACTCGGAGGATCGGGTGGACCGGGTGCCGCGGACCTTGAGGACCTCCCGTGCGGCGCGGGCAACGGGGTCTTCGAGGTCGGCCTCCCCAGAGAGCGCGTTCCGGATGTCTCGGAGGATCGGAACCTCCGGGCCGGCGACGATGAGACCTTCCATTGCACGGACATGGAAGAGTTCGGGACGGAGAAGGGTGGTGTCGCGATTATCCTCCGAACCTCCGTGATCCGGACGACGGGAGAGGGCGTCCGGGCGACCCATGGAACTTCCAGGTTTGTGGTGAAGGGCGAAGTCGAACCAGGACAGGTAGAGGGACCACCGAGCCTGCCGGCGGTTGAGGGTTCGCGTTTCACGGAAGTACTCCAAGTTCTTGTGGTCGGTCCAGATCTCTACCGGATGCTCCGTGCCTTCGAGGAAGTGTCGCCACTCCTCTAGGGCTCGGATGATCGCGAGCATCTCCTTGTCGTGGATTTCGTAGTTACGTTGGACCTCGTTCAAGCTCTTGGAGAAGAACGCGACCGGATGCCACTTACTGTCGGCATCGGGCTGAGACAGGACAGCCCCGGTGGCAAAGTCGGAGCTGTCTGCTTCAAGCCGGTACGGCTTGGACGGGTCCGGAAGGATAAGAACCGGGTCGGAGGTTACGGCGTCCTTGAGAGCTCGGAAGGCCGCATCCTCCGAGCTTCCCCAGGACCACCGCATGCCCTTTTTTGTGAGATCGAAGAGGGGCCGGGCAATATCCGAGAACCCCCGAACAAACCTCCGGTAGAAGTTCGTGAAGCCGAGGAACTGCTGCACGTCCTTCTTGTTCGCTGGGGTCGGCCAGGCGGCAACTCCCGCAACCTTGACGGGGTCCATCTCGACGTGGTTGTGGGAGATGATCACGCCGAGATACTCGATCGAGGCCTTCTCGAACTCGCACTTTTCCGGTCGGAGGTAGAGTTTGTGCGCACGCAACCTCCGAAGAACCTCCGAGACGATCTTCCGGTGGCGCGCGAGGTCCGAGTGGGCGACGAGGATGTCGTCGAGGTAGACCATGACATCTCCGGACAAGATGAGGTCTCGGAAGATGTCGTTCATCATGGTCTGGAAGGTCGCTGGGGAGTTGGTCAGGCCAAAGTACATCACCAGGGGTTCGAACAATCCCCGGTTAGTCCGGAAGGCCGCCTTCCATTCATCACCCTCGCGGATCCGGACGTTGTTAAACCCCCACCGGACGTCAAGTTTCGTGAAGTACCGAGCTCCTTTCAACCGGTTAATGAGGTCATTGATCAAAGGGAGCGGGTACCGGTTTTTCACGGTCATGGCATTCAACGCCCGGTAGTCCTGGACGAACCGGAGAGCGCCGTCCTTCTTCTTCACAAAGAAGACCGGCGAGGCCATGGGCGACTTGGATGGACGGATTCGGCCGGTGGCTAACCCTTCCTCTATGAAGGCATCGAGCTCCTTCTGTTCGAGGGGGGAGATCGGGTAGACCTTGCAGTTTGCCGGCTTCGAATCGGGAACGAGTTCGATGGCATGGTCCCACGTCCGACGCTCCGGAAGAGAGTCAAAGGATTCCCGATTGAAGACATCCTCGAACTCCCGAATCCAGTCGGGAACTTCCGTCGGAGGAGGTCCGGAGTTTTTAGCGTGAGCCTCCGCAAGCCTCTGGGAAACGGTGGAGGTCGCCCGGATATCCTCCGAAGGTCCGAACCGCGTATAGAAGATGCGGTCGCCATCTTCGATCGGGTCGTCCTCATCGTCCGAGCTATCCTCCGAGTCGGGGGTTAACTCCGGAAGATCCGGATCGTCGTCGTCGTCGTCCTCACCTTCTCGGTCATCTGCGTCGACGACGCAGATGGATGGGAAGGGGCCGGCGCGGACGGAGCGGAGGGTCTGAGCTACGACCTTGGCCTCGCGGCGTTCCTTTCGGACTTCGTCGCGGCAGGTAGCGCAGGAGGCGGGGCAGCGGGTCATTTTGACATCCCGCGTCTCCCAGTCAATCTCCAGGTTATGTTTCCGAAGCCACGAATACCCAAGGATGAGCTTCTGCTTACCAAGGTGCGTGACTGCGAACTGGACCCGTTCGGAATGCCCCTTGTACCGGAGGACTACATCTGCAACTTCCGAGATCGCTCCAGCTTCGTTCGGAGACCCGTCCACATTGAAAACGGGAATGGGTTGCGAGAGTTTACGAAGCGGAATTTGGGTGGAGATGGCATACTCCTTGTCGATAAACTCCGAGGTGGCGCCGCAGTCGACCAAACCCTTGAGCGAGAGTTTGACAGCGTTATCGACCGACTCAATCTCCACCGGAAGATGGAGGGAGTTAGAGCCAGGAGTGGCCGCCACCGTGTAGCGTTTCGGAAGTCTACGTTCCCAGCCGGGTCGGCGGACTCGGGGGATCGTCGGAGGTTTCGGAAGTTCCGGAGGTTCCGGAAATCCTTTCGAAGCAGGGGGTGCGTCTCTCGTTTCAACTGTTGAATCAACTTTATTATCGGACTCGTGATACAAACAGGCAAAACGATTGGAGGACGCGAACGAGGGCGCACCGCTCACTCGTCGCGGGGGAGAAAATCCTCCGGCACTTCCACTTCGGGGTTTGCCATCGCCGGCTCGGGGGTCACGAGTCGGGCGGCAAGCTCTTCCAACAATTCTCCGCTGAGCTGCCGGATCACCTCATCGAGGACGTCCACCGAGCGGATGTCCACCGGGGTGGTGCAGTCTCGGGCGAGGTGTCCCGGATCGCCACAGTGGAAGCAGGTGCGGCGTGGGACCACGCGGGCACGGGTCCGATCAACCTCCATCGGAACCGGAGGTGGGAGCGGAGGAGCCGCCGACCTCGGAGGTTGAGCGACTGCCGAGACGGGGGCGACCGTGGTCGGGCGGGGGCGGGGAACAACCCCCGTCGGAGGTTGCGATGATCCTCCGGCGGCTCGTGCGCGGATCAGTGCCTCGTATTGGCGGTAGGCACGGGAGCGCCAGCCCGGATAATCCGTGAGGCTCGGGGGATCGCTCGACGTGGTGATCGCGTGGTTGATGGCGGGGTGAGGCCGGTCCGGTATTTGGTGACCTTCACCAGCTGGTCCTCGAAACCGGCGAGCTCGACGAGGTCCTCGAAGTCGTCGGTGTAGCGGAAGACGTCCCGGGCACCCATGTAGTACCCCCGGGACTCGAGCTTGGCGAGAGCATGGTCCTGCTCGTTCTCCTCGATGAAGCGGAGACGGAATTCCCGGACAAATGCATCCCAGGTGGAGAGTGGGAACGGATGTTTCCCGGCCATGCGCTCTGCCCAGCGCTGCGCCGAGTCCTTCGCCATAAAGGACACAGCGAATCTCACGGCCTTCTCCTCGGAGGTTTCCCCGTTCTCGAGGAAGGCCTCCGGGATGAGCCGGACGTAAGTCTTGACAGCGTGTAGGAAGGCCCGACCTTGCGTGCGATCGCCGTCGAAGACAAACGGAGGATTCGGTCGGAGGACCGATTTTGAGGCTGGGCTGAGGTTTGCGAAAAGACGTGGACCTCCGACCGGATCCGGATCGGAAGGGGCCGGGGCAGGAAAAGAAGATTGTGCGGTGTTTTCAATTAGCGCTGCGAGGCACGCGACGGTCTCTTCGATGCGGGACAGGCGGTCCATGTCGGCGGAAGTCGCAGAAGTAGGATCGGCCATGTCAGCTTCGGAGGACGGGGAGGAGGGGGCAAGATTCGAATTCGGAGGTTGCGGAAGATCGTCTTCCGAATCGTCGCTATCCAAGCCGAACTTCGCAATCTTGACCAGTTAATCCCTTAGAGACTTTCTCCTGCTGTAAGGGCAACCCTGGCGGCCCGAAATATCTCAAGAGTCCTGGCAGGGGGGATCCGAAGTCAATTGAAGTACACTACTACAGGAAGAAGCGCACCTGGCAGGGGGGATCCGAAGAGGAGAAAGTCTAAGGATTCCCCGGCCAGGTGCGTGCCTATATACCAGCTAGGGCTAACTACGGGTTGCGCATGGTTTGTTGATGGCGTAGTGAACGGCAGTGATCCCGGGCAAGATCACATGCGGAGTGCCATGCGGAGTGCGGGGATCCGTCCAGATGGGGTTTGGCTCGGCGGGGGGAACGTCGGAGGATAGCGGAGGTCTGACCGGAGGTCGGATCGGAGGATCCGGGGGTCGGATCGGAGGATCGGGGGTTGGAAACGGGGGTTCCCCTGACAACACCGGGTACAAAAACTGAATTAAGAGCTCGGAGCCCCCCCCTACGTAACGCTTATGTAACACGCCAAGAATGGTAATTCTGATCAATATTGATATCCGTTTGCTAGCCTCTTATTGCCTTGATATTTTCCTTGTTTCTTTTTTCGCTCTGGACATGTTCCTCCCAATTGGCATCCTGCTTCTTCTTGCCTTGCACTCCGTAGCCAACACATTTCTTACGAGGCTCACAATATTTGGCGTCGTCTCTCTTGAATAGCGTGTCAAAAAGATATTGATACCCTAAGACGCACCTGAAAGCACTTACCTCCACAAGATCCCGCATTAAGTACGGAGACGGCGCCGCGGAAAAGATGGAAGTTTTGTGACGTGGCATATTATTTGCCAACTCCCTGTTGTCGTGATCATCATGATCTGGTGATGCGTTGCCTTGCCTGCGGAATAATTCGCAAAACCACCTAAAAATCACCAAAACTTGGGCCAAAAATAAAATAAAATAATAATCGACCCTTTTAAACGTGTTTTTGAGAGAATCCGCAACTTTGTCCAAAAAGTGAAATAAGCCGTCGGAGACCCCCCCCCCCCCTTACCCGGTGTCTCGGCATTCTCCGGCGGGTACCTCTTGGTTCAAATCAGGCCGCTGGAATTTTTGGACTTGTAATTTTTGGAATTCCCCAACCATGGAGGGTACTGTTCGAAAGCGCCGCTCAAGCGCCTTCGAACGCGCCAACTTTCAAGCAGATCCGTTCAGAACCGAGCGAGAAATGAGCGTGTCAATCAGGCGGGTCAAAAATGCTTTCTTTTAACTATTTTTAGCCGAGTGTCATTAATTTTGCAAACAGCTGTAAACTATAAGTTCATTCACATGCTGGTTGCTGGTCACATCAGGAAAAAACCACATGAGTACGTTGCGTCTGATAGCCGAAATACCCGGAGTAACCCCGTCGACAAGTCCCCCTTATGGTAGCCGGTCATAGCTATCTGTCAATGTCTCGTAGCCGCTCGTAGCCATCACGCCAGCTCCGTAGCGCCCTCGTAGCACCTAATAGTTTGGCCAAAGGTTATTGTAGTGCATGGTAACTCTCAGTAATACACAATATCCAGTGGTAGGATGTTCACAAATGCGGCAATAAATGATAAATAAATATGAATTCAAGCTACGGAAACAGGCCTAAGGACGCTAAACTGGCAGGGATGGAAAACTAGTAACAGTTGATGCGGCGCAGCACGCAGTCTTGTCGCCAAGAACTGTACATGATGGTGGTGGGCAAAATCTGGTACTGCAGGACACAATAAGACAAGAGGTTAGGACCTCTTTTCCGATGCAGAACATATTGCCACTCACCCGCTTTATCCCCAGCATCCCATGTCGCGACCAGGAGGGTCGTGTCAACTGCGATCATTTAGTAACTGTCAATGTAAGTAGCGGTATGTACTCACTAAATCCATAGTTGGTGAAAATGAGCCAGAAAGCATAAAAAAGGGTCAGGTTGCGAGGGGAGCAAGCGCTTAAGGTGGGACAGGCTTTGAATATTGATTGGCCATCGATGTCGAAAGAATACAAAAGGCTTGAAGAGCGCTTGGGGTGTTCTTGGTCTTGGAGAAGTTGAGCTTGAGGAGCTTGAGCTTGAGCTTGAGCTTGAGCCGAGGCTTGAGCGGCACTTGAGGTTTCATAGGTGCTCATACACAGGTTGAGATCACCAGCAAGCAAAGTAGGACATATTGAGAAGTTGTGCCGCACGGAGATTCCAGGATCCGATGAGGAGGGAGAAGGGAGGCAGAGGATGGGGGGAGACAGGGGAGGTGGGGGGAAGATGGGGGGAAAAGACAAGAGCGACATCGACCAGCATCAACCATCTGTCAAAGATCACACCATTGCACACGTGCGAGCGGAGTTTGAAAATGACTTGGCGTTTTTTTTTTCGCTATCGGCTCATTCAAGCACAGTTGATATTGGAGTAATATCTCCTCAGTTGACTTTGTTGCACTAACACTGGGGTTTATCTATAATAATCTCTCGTCTCAGCTCAAAGCTCGGCTGTTTGTTAGATCACGGCTATTTGGTCCTACTGATCCGCAGCAAGCGGCTATCAAGGGCTATGGATCGCCGGTGTGCGGCTATCAGGGCTACGGAGAGCTACTCGGCAACCGCCAAAGCTACTGGTGCTATCGGCCCTACGCACATTTGCTTTTAGCGACGTAGGAAAATGTTTTTTTCCTGATGCACTGGCCTCCGGGATCGCGGTTTTAGCCACCTTTCCAGCCAAAAAGCATCGGAAAAGGCACGGAACCTTTTTTTTCTCTTCTCACCTTTCTTTGCCCAACTGTGGCTTACACGACGAGACAGTCGACCACTTTTTGCACAGCGCACGCCGACTTCTACATGCCGTATCCCCACTCACCAGCTTCACCAAGAACCTTTTATCCGATCCCAAGCTATTACCCGATCTATTTCAGTACATCCAGCGTACACGCAGATTCCTGTAAGGGGAACCCCGATCGGCGCCGGATCGGTCACCCCGACCCGGCCGCCGGTCGGCCACCGGATCGTCGATACGACCACTGACCGCCGGACTTCCGGATGGCATTCTGCTTGTGACCAAGCCCGGGACATTTGCCGATCACTCCGATCACATGATCCTAGTCAGTAGCTAATTATACTCACGGCCAGCGTGGGAATCCTTAGAGTTTCTTCTCTTTGGATCCCCCACGCCAGTCCCTGAGTACCTTGGGCCTTCGTGGTTGCCCTTACAGCAGAAGAAACTCTCCTAGGGATCAACTGGCCAAGATTGCTGGCTTTGGTGCGAACGGCTCGGACTCTGACAGTCCTCCATCCTCCCCTACCCAGAATCTTGCCCCCTCCTCCCCGCTCCCGACTCCCTCCATGGACGCTGTGAACGCCACCGAGGCCTTCGCCCACCTGGATAGGCTCGAGGGCGTCATCGAACACCTTGTAGAAGAAATTGACAAACCCCGTGCCGACTCACCTGCCCCGTCCCTTGCCGCTTCGGCTCCGGACCCGGGTACAGGACTATTTCCCCTGGCCGTCCCCGGCTCAAAATCGGTCCTCCGACCGAACCCCCCGTTCGTCTTCGACGGTGATCGGAAGTCCGGCCAGGCGTTCCTCCACGCTGTTCGGTCGTACATTTGGCTCCTGCTGGAGGCCTTCCTCGAGGATGGTACCCCCTCGGAGGAGAAGGCAGTCCGGTTTGCCATGTCCTTCATGGCCAAGGACTCTGCGTCGAAGTGGGCCGAACGGCACACCGGTAAAACTGTTTTCCCCTTCCTGACCTGGGACTCGTTTGTCACGGAGTTCCGGCTCTGGTTTGTCGAGGAGAACAAACAGGACCATGCGCTTCGGGCCCTAGAATCCCGCTCATATCACATGGGCTCGCGAGACGTCTTTAGGTACACAGACGATTTCGAAGACCTGGTCGACCTTGCCGGGTTCGAAGATCAGCTCATGAAGGTCACAAAATATCGGACTGGCCTCCACCCAGCGATCAACCACGCGATCACCGGTTCGAGCGACCCCCCGGATCTCCGAGACTATCCGGCCTGGCGCCTCCGTGCGTATCGGCAATATGAGTCGCTCCTTCGGGCCCACGAACTCGGACCCGGCACCGCTCGGCACCCGCTCCCTGCGCGCTCGGGAGCTTCCCCAATCGCTGCACTTCCCGTCCCGATGCGTCCAGCCGCACCGCAGCCGAGGGTTGCCGCTGCGCCCTCGCTCCCCCCGCCTGTTCCAATGAACGTAGACCAAACTCGGGCCCGTGCGGCCCCGCGTCGCGGCTGCTTCCGCTGTGGCGACCCGAATCACTTCGCACGGGACTGCACAACACCCGTGGACGTCCGGTCGGTCGACGTACTTGACGAAGTGATCCGGTAGCTCGACGGCGACCTACTCGACGAGCTCCTTGCGCGTCTAGCCTCGGCGGAAGTTGTTGCGGAGCACACCGCGGCCGCCGAGTCAGGGATTTTCAACCTCGCGCAGAGTGAGCGGTGCGCCCTCTGTCGCGTCCCCTAATCGTTTCACTGTCCTATGTAATGAGTCTGACAATACATCTCTTACATTTGTGGAAACGATAGACGCACCCCCTAAACTGGTCATACCGGCGCCGCCGGACCCGCCTGCCCCATCGCTACCTCCGGCCCCGCAACGGACCCCGCGCCCCCAGAAAAAATCTGCCTGGGAGCGCCGGCTTCCGAAGCATTTCACTCTTGCGGCCATCTCCGAGAGCAGTAACTCCTACGGTTGCCCCTCGAGATAGAATCCACCACCGACGCCGTGAAGTTATCGCTCAACGGGTTAGTGGACTGTGGAGCAACCTCTGAGTTCATTGACGCAGAGTACGCTGCTGAGCACAAAATTCCAGTCCGCCGACTCTCCCAGCCCATCCCAGTCTACAATGTCGACGGCTCTCCCAATGAAGCCGGCTTCATTCGGGATGTGGCGGACGTAGTTCTTCGCTACAAGGGTCATAGTGAACGTGCCCAGTTCGCGGTCACCCGCCTTGGAAAGGAGAAGCTCATCCTCGGCTACTCCTGGCTCCGGAAGCACAATCTGGAGATTGACTGGGCCAACCGCGAGGTCAAGATGAGTCGGTGCCCGACCGGTTGTTGCACCACCTGTGTCGAAGAGGCACGCACTGAACGGAGGATTGCCAAGGTCTCCGCTCGGATCCTCCGGCAGCTTCGGGCCGGGCCGGTCCCGAGAATTTGTGTCGTAGACACAGACGACCGCCTGGGCGAGGAGAGAGACCGATGACGAGTTCGAGGATGATCTCCCGGAACTTGGGCCCGACGATGGAGAGGATTCTGACGACGAGGACGACTCTGTCCAGGACGGCGACCGATTCTTCTACACTCGGTTCTTGCCCCTGGCGTACATCCGGGCAGCCAGCACCGTTTCGCAATGGCTGGCTGAAGCACATGCCAAAAACTCGGCGCCCGGTACGGACAAAGTTCCCGAGTGGGCACGCGAGTTTGAGGATGTCTTCAACCGAGAGTCGTTTGACTCGCTCCCGGAACGCCGGTCGTGGGACCATGCCATCGAACTTGTCCCAGACTCCAAGCCAGCCAACTGCAAGGTCTATCCCATCTCTCCCCTCGAGCAACGCGAACTCAACGTGTTTATTGAGGAAGGGCTGACCACCGGCCGGATGCGACCGTCCAAATCCCCAATGGCATCTCCGGTCTTCTTCGTTAAGAAGAAGGACGGGGCACTCCGATTCGTACAGGACTACCGAGCGCTCAATGCAATGACCGTGAAAAACCGGTACCCACTCCCCCTGATTAACGACCTTATTAATCGTTTAAAGGGAGCCCGGTACTTCACGAAGCTGGATGTCCGATGGGGCTTCAATAATGTCCGGATCCGAGAAGGTGACGAATGGAAGGCCGCGTTCCGGACCAACCGAGGGCTGTTTGAGCCGCTGGTGATGTACTTCAGCCTAACCAACTCCCCGCGACCTTCCAGACAATGATGAACGACATCTTCCAGGACCTCATCCTGTCTGGCGATGTCATGGTGTACCTTGACAATATTCTCATCGCACACTCGGGCCTTGCCCGGCACCGAGAAATCGTCCGGGAGGTCCTTCGGCGGCTCCGGGAACATAAGCTCTACTTGCGACCGGAGAAATGCGAGTTTGAGAAATCGTCGATCGAGTACCTCGGGGTGATCATCTCACACGACCACGTCGAGATGGATCCGGTCAAGGTCGCTGGGGTTGCCGCGTGGCCCACACCGGAGAACAAGAAGGATGTACAGCAGTTCCTCGGCTTCACAAACTTCTATCGCAGGTTCATTCGCGGGTTCTCCGATGTCGCCCGGCCTCTCTTCGACTTAACGAAGAAAGGTCTGGTCTGGCTCTGGACCGAGAAGGAGGCCGCCGCGTTCCGAAACCTCAAAAACGCGGTGACCACCGATCCGGTCCTGATCCTCCCGGACGAGTCGCAGCCATACCGAGTAGAGGCCGATAGCTCTGACTTCGCCTCGGGCGCCGTCCTCTCGCAGCCGGCCTCCGACGGAAAATGGCACCCGGTCGCCTTCTTTTCCAAAAGTTTGAGCTCGGTCCAACGCAACTACGAGATCCACGACAAAGAGATGCTTGCGATAGTTCAAGCCCTCGAAGAGTGGCGACACTTCCTCGAAGGCTCACGGCATCCGGTCGAGATCTGGACTGATCACAAAAACTTGGAGTACTTCCGGAAGTCGCAGAACTTGAACCGTCGGCAGGCCCGGTGGTCCTTGTACCTGTCGCAGTTCGACTTTAGCCTGCACCACAAACCTGGTCGCGCCATGGGTCGCCCCGATGCGCTGTCTCGGCGGCCCGATCACGGCTCCGGCCGGGACAACGAAGACGTCACCCTCCTACGCCCGGACCTGTTCCATGTCCGCACACTAGAAGGCGTTGTCGTCACCGGCCCCGAGGTCCCGGTCCTCCAGGACATCCGCGACGCGCTGTCGCACGACCCAGACCTAGAGGATCCCGTTGCCCTTGCAGCTCGCGAACTCCTCAAGGTCCCGGGTCACCGATCTCGGTCCACCCGCTCGGACGAGTGGCACCTCGACGCCGGTTTGCTCTATTTCTGCGGCAAGATCGTCGTCCCCCGGGACCACGATCTTTGGCGCCGAATTTTAGAACAGCACCACGACACTCGGGTTGCCGGCCACGCCGGTTGTTTCAAAACACTGGAGCTTGTGTCATGAAACTACTGGTGGCCCCAGATGTCCCGGCACGTCGGCCGGTATGTTGCGACTTGCGACTTGTGCTGCCGAACCAAGGCGCTTCGGAAGCTTCCGATCGGAGAGTTGCACCCGACCGAGGTTCCTGAGGAACACTGGAGCACGGTCTCGGTCGACTTCGTTGTTGAACTCCCAGAAGCTCACGGGTACGATGCGATCATGGTCGCAGTCGACGCCCTCGGGAAGCGGGCCCATTTCATGGAGTGCCACACCCAGATCGATGCCGTCAGCGCTGCCCGGCTGTACTACCGGAATGTCTGGAAGCTCCACGGTACGCTCGAGAAATACATCTCCGACCGGGGCCCGCAGTTCATCGCGGAATTTACCACTGAGCTCTGGCGTCTCATTGGTGTCAAGCCTGCTACCTCTACGGCTTACCACCCGCAGACCGACGGCCAGACCGAACGAGTCAACCAGGAGATGGAACAGTTCATCCGCATCTTCACTAACTACATGCAGGACGACTGGGATGACCTCCTTCCGGCCGCCGAATTTGCCTACAACAACCACGTCCATTCCTCCACGCAGCAAGTTCCGTTCATGACGGACACCGGCCGGCTCCCCTGAATGGGGTTCGAACCGAATGGACTGCGTTCAAACTGGAGTCAGTTAACAAATTCCGCGACCGGATTGCTGCTGGTGTGTCCGAGGCACGCTCTGCACTAGTCAAAGCTAAAGAGGAGTACAAACGCTACTACAATCGCCGGCGCACCCCGGCGCCCGAAATCAAAGTGGGAGATCGAGTATGGCTCGATGCCTCGGACATCCGGACCACTCGGCCGTTGCCTGGCCTCTCGCATCGCCGACTCGGGCCCTTCAGGGTCACCCAGGTTGTAAGCCCTGGTGCGTACAAGTTAGAACTCCCGCCACAACTCTCTCGGCTCCACCCGGTCTTCCCCGTGGTAAAACTCGAACTCGCTGTGGACGACCCTTTCGGTGGCCGGCCCGGCTATGACAAACCGGCCCTCGTTCTGCCCGATGCTCCAGGCGATGCCCCAGAGTGGGAGGTTGAAGAAATCTTGGATGCAAAGGTGCGATGGAAGTCGCTCTACTTCATGGTGCGTTTCAAAGGCTACGACGAGTCGCACAACCAATGGGTTTGACACTCCGACCTCTTCACTCCGGAAGCCGTTGCCGAGTTCTATCGGGAATACCCTGCAAAACCACGCACCATCGCCGTCACCAGCTTTGATTCTCTTCCCTTCCAAGATCCCTCCTTCCATGTGTGTTCTATGCGTCGGGGCGCCGCATTCCACAGGGGGGGTGATGTAAGGGGAACCCCCGATCGGCGCCGGATCGGTCCCCGATCCAACAGTACTACCACCCCGACCCGGCCGCCGGTCGGCCGCCGGATCGTCGATACGACCACTGACCGCCGGACTTCCAGATGGCATTCTGCTTGTGACCAAGCCCGGGACATTTGCTGATCACTCCGATCACATGATCCTAGTCAGTAGCTAATTATACTCACGGCCGGCGTGGGAATCCTTAGAGTTTCTTCTCTTTGGATCCCCCACGCCAGGTGCGCTTCCTTGTATATTTAGCTACTTTCAATTAATCTTTGGATCCCCCACGCCAGTCCCTGAGTACCTCGGGCCTTCGTGGTTGCCCTTACAATTCCACAGCGTCTTCAGAGACTTCAAACCATTAGAACGACCGCCCGACAAGTGAATACCTTTTAGTTATTTTCCTCTTCCCTAGTTATGGACACACGCACTCTTACGACCTACATCTCTAGTGGAGTACAACTCCCCATCGCGGTATTCTTTGCTTCGCGCCCGTCTCATCATGGTGTCGCAAAGTTTCAAGCCCGGCAGGATACATCACTCACAGCGACTCGGACCAACTCATAGCACAAATAGACAGCTTTATGTTTACCATATATCTTAGACACAAAGGAGATAAAATAATAATAAAAATAAAAATAAAATAAAAAACCCCTTTCTTTGCATTGAGGTTTCGCTTCTAAACCATCCTCAGATCATGTCGTTTTTGCTTGGAACACAAAGTTGCGCTGCATATACAGCATATCTATTTGCGACGCGGACCGCCATACAACATTTGTCATTTGTACTGGTGAAGCAATGGACTCAAACAATAGGAAGGAAAGGCTAGAAATAGAACGCAGACGCGTTCAATCACTGTGCAGAGAAGGACAGCCACTTTCCTCAGCTCACACATCAGACGGATATGACTGGGATTGGGCCGTCGATGCAGGCGCTGAACCTTTAGGTTCAATGTGAAGAGGGAGTTCTACGATCCAAAATCATGGGATTGGATATGCGCTTAGATAAAACCGGTTTAGATTGTGATATGCAACTACTTTAATTGCTGCAATCTCAAAGAAGGACAAGCCATTGTCCGAGGCAGGAAGCTATCGCACAATAGGGCTTGAGAGTTCCTTTCTCAAGCTCACCTGCCTGCTTATCCATGAACGTATCTATGACTGGGCAGAGGAGAAAGGAGTTATTCCAGCCTCACAGAACGCTTCCGGGAACGTTACCGAACCAATAATAATGGTTCCGTCCTGCGTGTAAGGGCAACCCTGGCGGCCCGAGGTATCTCAAGAGTCCTGGCAGGGGGGATCCGAAGTCAATTGAAGTACACTACTACAGGAAGAAGCGCACCTGGCAGGGGGGATCCGAAGAAGAGAAAGTCTAAGGATTCCCCGGCCAGGTGTGTGCCTATATACCAGCTAGGGCTAACTACGGGTTGCGCATGGTCCGTTGATGGCGTAGTGAACGGCAGTGATCCCGGGCATGATCACATGCGGAGTGCCATGCAGAGTGCGGGGATCCGTCCAGATGGGGTTTGGCTCGGCGGGGGGAACGTCGGAGGATAGCGGAGGACCGACCGGAGGTCGGATCGGAGGATCGGGGGTTGGAAACGGGGATTCCCCTGACACTGCGCACCATGATAGAGCGAGGGCCAAACACTTTGGGTTACATTCTTGGATATTACAAATGCATTTCCTTCAGCAAATCGAAATCTTCTGTGGGTTAAGTTGTACAATATGGGTATTACCGGAAAACTCTTTGACTGGTTGCGGATGTTCTATGGCAAAACGGAGTACGTGGTGACTATGAATGGCACACATTCAACTGCATTTCAGTCAGACATTGGTGTGCTCATCGGAGATCCGGCATCCCCGACCCTTTGGGATTTATTTTTTGCAGACTTTAGACTCCACCCGGATCCAGACCACATCTTATCACTGGGGTCGTCATGTCTCACCTGGAACATGCGGACGATATAGCTATTCTGTCATATACACCAGCAGGTCTTCAACGTCACTTGGATAGTTTCGGACACTGGTATGGTAATAATTTGCTAGAGGCAAATGCGGCAAAGTCCTGGATAAGGGTGTTCGGTTGTATTCCCGCAGAAATCCCGAGGTTCACGTTGAATGGAGGTCCGGTGCGGTATACAGATCAGTTCTGCTATGTAGAGATAACATTCCAGTCAACGGCACGGGATATTTTTGCAGCCCATTATATTAACAAGGCCTCAGCAGCGCGCGGCACCGGGTATTCTGTACTGGGAGTTTGGGGACCTTCCTCCAACGGAAGGGCGTCTCTTTTATTTGCCGTGTATCGATCCACATCTGGTACACGCTGCCGATGCCATCGTGGATGTTGACAACAAATCCCTGCCCTTGCTTGAAAAGGTCCAGCGAGCTTTTTTGAGACGGCTGCTCGGTGTTGGACAGTACTCCATGCGCACTCCACTTTTCACAGAGCTGGGACTGGTTCCATTGCACTATCAAAGACTTATCATTGCGCTGCGATATCTCAAGTATCTGATTGGGCTAAAGCGAACTCACTATGCGGGAGTAGCACTGGGGGATTCCTACCAGCTGTTTATGAGCGGAAAGCAGGGCTACTGGATGGATCTTGTTTATGCGTTTGGGAAACTCAGGTTCCCGGTGATTCCGCCCGTGTTGCCAGACTTGACGGCCGAAAAATGTGATGCCCTGGGAAACACAGTATATTCTGCTGCAATGCGCAATTTGCAAGAAGATGTGAATAAATCTACGCGTCTCTACTTGCTTCACAATCGTCTTGAGCCGCTTGAGAATGACACGCCGAGGGCCATCACCGTGGTCCTCCGTCATTATCTTCAGATGGTTGTGAACTCAGCACATCGCAGGGCACTCACTAGAATGCTACTCAATCAAAATTCGTTGGCGGTGGAGCGTCTTCGCTACAAGAGGAGGTATCACCGGGATATTGTTCCTCGTTCCCTGTGCAAGTGTAGATTCGGATGTGCAGATGTGGAGACAGTTGAACATGCTCTGTTCTTCTGCAACAAATCGGAGCTGTTACTTACGAGAGAAGCGGGCAGTGTTTGCCATCAATATTTGCGTTCATCTGCCAGATATACTGTCCGTTACGGGACCCACGGCAACGATGGTTTTAAAAGCTCTCGTGTTTAGCCGCTCTACAGTCTGCCAGATTGCAAGTTCGCCCATCAGACTTTCAAAATTTTTGAACAAGTCCCATTGGTCTGGCCGGAGGGATATTAGTGCGAGCCGTACACCGTGCTTGAGGTCGCCATGCCCCGTGAATCGGCTTTGCTGGTCAAAGTGCCCCCGTGCATAGGCTGGCTTTTATTTTACGGGAACCATTCCCCTAAGGCCTTATTCATAGTGCTGGACCTTCCAAAAGTTGGACGGTTGTGTTTTGCCATCGGCTCTCTGTTTGCTCAAGATTTTATGCTGCGTGGAGTTGCCCTTTTGTAGCAGGTGGATAACGGGGATTTTTGCTGGGGAGGAGGGGACTCGTACCTGGCGCTACGGCTTTTATCTGTTATCCAGCCAAGTCAAGGTTGCTCAGCTCTGTGCCTGTAGGGTTTGTATGCAGCAAGGAGTCGGTGGTGAGACAAGTTGTACAATATTGTACAGGAAGGTATGAATGCTTCCGCTCTTCTTACATGCCGGAGATCTACAGCCTTAAAAGTGGCGAGCCCGTCGACGGCGTGTGCGTTGTGGCGTAGTGGTAGTACATTATATAGGCTGATTTTACTATGGCACTACAACTTGGCACGTTCCGAAAGGGCACCTAGCTGAGCTAGTATATTATCCTGAGTCTTATCCGCCAAAAAAAGGCTACACATCCTGAAAGCAGAATATTCGCAAAATATGGGGTTTTAAAAAAAAAATCCTCCCCAAAAACTGTAAATCAACCAATTCATGTTGCTTCTACTTCTATCCAGACCAACCTCACCAGGTCCTTGATGGGCAGGCTGAGGATTGCCGTGAGATTGTCGTGACGGGTGTGATGGCACTCTTGGCCTGGAAGGGCCCGGGAGGGCATGGAGGAGGAAACAAATGCAAAGCAAAGACTCTTCGTGGTGGTAGGCAACCATTAATTAGCCATTCTTTAACAAGATGGTGGAAATGCTGTGCTCTTTAGTGCCTGGACACATAGTGTTCCGGGTTCTTGCTACTATGCACTTTTACCCTATATGGTGATTTTGGTGTACAGCCACTGCCGCTTCATTAATGAACCGGAAGAAAGCGAGATGCGTTGCTTCCTCCTATCCAAGTTCTTCTGAGTGCGTGTATTATGTTATCTGACTTTCTTGGTTTCTGTCGGCTGCTACTCTCGAAGTACCTGGGTACTTCTTTCATTCTCATCGCCAGTTCGACACTCACTGCCTCTTGCCTTGTACGAACACGCGTCGTGTTCTCAACTTCTCACGGTGTTGGTTCATGCGAAGTGCTGGGCCGCAAAGCGACCCAGCGCGCTGTTTTACCTGTAGGATTTGCTCGTAGATGACACTCGCTGAACTTGTGTCTGCAGGCTAAATAAAGTCGTAATGCATGAATGTCTTGCTTAGCAGAGTGGAACGTACCTTGCAAGGATTCTGGGATGTTCTGGCACAGCCGGGGTAGAAACTTGTATGATATCTATAATAACTAGTGCAATGTCTCATATGTGTTTTTTAACGCGTCTTTCGAAGATGGGTGTCCAGGCTCCGCCCGGAGGGCAATTATCGCGGAATTCCCCATATATATCTACCCCTTCGATGCTTGTTTGCCATTCTGCTATCTTTAACCCCTTTGGTACAACTTATTTTCCCGCACTTCTGAACCCGTGATCAACTACACTTGAACTACACACTTCATTTCGGTTCTCTCCGAGCTGCGCTAGACTGCGCTGCGGTCACGCACAATTCCCGTTGGGATTACTGGGCAGTAGGCCCTAGTCTCGTGAATTGACAACTGTCTAGAGACCACTCAATTTAGGAACAGCATTCTCACTTTGGTGCACGCGTTTGCTGTATTGCGGTGACGTAGGAAATTTTTATATAACGGGCGCGTCTCGTCTGTTCCCTCTTACCTCTTTCGTGCTTTCACCCCTTACTTTCTATTCATCTCTCTTTTGTTCATTCCTCCGCTACAGAGCCGCTGCCACATTCAACAATGAAATCCATGCTGTTCTAAATGTTAATGCCTGCTCAATATAAATTAAAGCCAAACATAACAAGAGTCTTACTTCCAAAATTTCTCTGTCTGCTTGCGCCGCGAAACAACTCAAGGCTGGATCACAAAATAGGCTTTGTTTTGTTCGTTTGGTCTGTTGTTCATGCTCTTGACTTTTCTGCACCGTTGCACAGAGGCTCGTTTGTATTCTTTTCTTTGGTGCACCCAATTGTCGCATTCCCTGGTCCCCAGACTCACAACCCGTGCCCAATGGCATTGGGGATAAGGTTTCTTGCAGTACGGATCCTGGCCGATTGGTGAATAACTGTTATATTTTTGTGAGTCTCCTGATCGATACCTGTCCGCAATATAATCAGCCTTATATTATTTAGTTCATTGTTCGGGCCAGAACAAACGGGCGATTAAGGGAACATTTGCACCTGGTTGCCGTCCTCCGTAATGTGGCAAATTCGGTCTCTATTGTCACTGCGCTGTGTTTGATGACGCCAGCTAACCACACATTTTACCTCATGAACTCTGTCCAGCATTCAGCACTGTTGCTACCACAAATCCCAAAATTCCTTCTCCGTAATTATTAGTACTGCTGAGGTAGCCGTGGGCCTGATGAAATTACTGAACTATCGCCTCTGTTAACCCTCCTCGCCACAATTGATGTGTGTAATACTTTTTTGCCATCTTATTGGTTTCCCTCGTCGCTTAAGGCTCTGAGAGCACCGCTACGCCTGTCATTCTAAGTTCTGATGAAGTTCTGGTTCAAACAAATTGTACCTGTCTTCTCATCTGCCGGAGCGAAGCAAAGGGGTATCTTGTCAGTAATAATATTACAGTTAGTGTTGCCATGGCTCGGCTACGACTGGCTCCGCTCGGCTTTTGATGGCTCGCAAGCCGTTCCCAAATTGGGAAAGCCGAGCCGCACTCGAGCCGCCGGCTTAGGACGGCTTTGGCTCGGCTGCAGTTTAGCCACGGCTCAGCACCAATTAGAACATCCAAACCAGCCTCGGTCATTTTTTGGCCCCTGGGGCTCTGAGAATATTCCTTCACCTACCTAATTTTCTTGCCTCCAATTGAAGTCCACTGGCCGATAAAACGGTGCTAGAGAATTATGACATCGACGCCCATTATGTGGTGTTACCTCCTTCTTCTCCGTAAGAAAACCGACCTAAATACCCTGGCGACCTTTTTCCCCCCCGTTTTCCACACACGATGAGCAGCACGGTCACTGATCTTGCTTTCCCCATGGTTTTTTTCTCCCATTACGGTACTGGGTGTTGCAAGCTGTATTAAAGGAGGGCCAAAGCATCAGGCAGCCGCATCCTTCGCTCATCTTTTCGCTCATCATGGCGAGCTCTGACCTTGGACCTCGAGGGGTACGAATCCTTCAAGTCCATGGGTGACGCCGATCATCAACATGCATGTTCAGCTTTTTTTTGAATCCATTTTTTTCCGGCACCCTACTGGCCGTGTTTTTAGGCCATCTTCAGGGTTAAGGGCCAAAAGAATACACAGACCGGGCTGCTTGAAGGCGGAGCAGTTTGCCTAGTGTGCACATAAGTGATATTCGCCGTTAGAGATTCTTTAACTCATGTCAGCTCAGTCGCAACGGAGTGACGGCCAGCGCGTGCTTTCTAACTGGCAGTGTCTCGCCCCTGCGGAGTCATATTGTGCGGTAAGTTGTCGTATTCAATGCCCTCATTGCAGAGCTGGATCCAGACTTTGGATACGACGTGGAGGCTCATAATTTTGACGCAGATGCATGATTTTTTCGTAGAGCTTTGTAGCGTCGACAGTTAGATTGCATTCAGTTTGGCACGAAAATGGCGTCCGGTTCAGCGTTCTAACGCTGTTGAACGCCGAGCCGAACGCGTTGAACCTGAACGCCAGGTTCAGGTTCAAGGTTCAGCATTTGCCCGAACCCAACCGAACCGTCCAAGTTCTCAGTGACCAGTGTAGGGCTCTCGCCCAGAGGCACCGTCGGAGGTCCTTGCTCCTTAGTCTTCCTAACATCACCAGTGGGCTATCTAGCCACCAGAACCCACAAATTCACACCCCACGACCTCGCTCTCTTTTCATTCGTTCGACAGCTGCACGGATCATCGACCCATTCTACGAACCCACGAGCCGGGCGTTCTACCCTGTAACACCGTAATCTATACATGTTCAATGTCTGTCTCAGTGGTACAACGGCTGCTGGTCTCCGCTCTCCGCTGTCACGTTACCTCACTCGGATCTCTCGAAGCGAGTTGACGAGAGACAAAAGGTGCGACAGCCAATTAAAATGTCCTGAGTCAAATCGCTTGAGGTGCTCGATTCTTATATAAATATAGATGATACATCTATTCTAGAGCGTGGATGGAATCATTGATCCTTAGCAGTTTTCAAAACATTATTGATCTGACCCATTTCAGATCGTAAGACAGATGCCGGGTACCTGCTCAATACTCTATACCTCTTGAAACCACGAATCCAGGGTTAGAGACAGGATATACGGTATCGGCATTGAGAAGGCGTGATGTATTGCGGTGGTACCTTGCACACGACCATAATTTCCGATCTCGTTCGGCCACTATTCGGATCATTCTTTGGTTTGAAGCAGGAAAAACTACCCGAGCACAATTTTGAACAGGTAGGTTCCGTCTCGATTTATTTATCATGACTTCACAGATGTATACTGAGCGGTTAGATGTCCCAAGAGGAGTACACGACGAAAATTCTCGGATCGATCACAAACCATTTAGATTTCTTAGTTCGGATCAGAAAAACTCACGAAATACAATGTCAAGACAGTTGGAAGGGTTTTACCCGATAGTGTTTCCGTAAACTGATCGTGATCCTAGTTCCTGGTACCATTTTATTTTTAAGTTCCAGGTGTCACTTCCGTAAATATCTTATTACTGAACATCAGCACCGCCTCCCGGTAACTGCTGGTCCCGGTGGCTGAAAAATGTGCTCCTCATCGTCCGTGAATGCCCGGTCCGTTTCACCCGACCCATCCCGTGGGCCTGGGCCTCATCCGACACACATTTCCCAATTCACCAAATCGCCCGGGCATCTCGGCGAAGTACCAAACTTGAATACAACAATGGTACTTACATGTGAGTGCATTTTGGAGGCGATTTTTGCGCTGAATATTGGTTGAATGTGTCTGGCTAGGTGTCGACTTGCAACCACATGCCAAATATAAACCCAAGTTCTGCAAGTACAACTGCGGTCGCCGCCCATGAGCCGGGATGACACTAATTGATCGATGATGGCAGCCTCGGATCTTAACCACACAATCCTTGAAGGCGGCGAAGTACTTACAAAGAAACCCGGAATTGCTGCGCTATCGGCAAGGTTCACATGCCTACATTCGGTGCCACCAAGGGGCATGGATTTTCAGGTTGGATCCGTTCTCCAGGGGTGCAAATACCGGCGTACCGCATACCAGGTGCCCAGTATTTCCGCAAATTGAGCATGACCCGAGTAGCATACGCGAAAACTCGGTTCGGACGCTTTGAAAAAACAGTTCCTGTGCCTTGCACACGACTGTAATGATCGATCGCAGACCAACCGTTGAACGGCGATCAGTCCCCTCAGAGTCAGAAATAAAGAGGTCTCCGACGATCGGCCCAATTTCGTTTTGACAGCTGTCAAAATTTTTACTTCCGTCTCCGTTCGCGCGCGCCAGGGCTTTTCATTTCGACTCGGGATAATCCTTGGGAGGCATCGGGAAATTCAATTCGACTCTTTCAACATCGTTTGGGAATCGCTGCCAGTATGGCCATGCCGTGTTCCAAGGGACCGCGGGAGTGAAACTGCCTCCAGCGGAAAGGAGTTTCCGGCGCGAATGTCTGAGACAGGGTGTGTCGCTAGCATAAAAGCCTGTGATTCGCTTTGCTGCTCCTTCCATGGCTTCTTCTCTGTCCCTTTCAACTCTCTCCCCTACGGCCGCGTCCTCGACCGTGACCGTCGTTTCCACCACCTCCCCCTCGACGGATGGACCGCAACCTTCCTCATCATCTCAGAGTCTCCGCAAAAGCAGCGCCCTGACGGTGTGTTCCACGAACTCTGTCACGGAGAGCACGCCGACAGCGTCCGAGCCGTCTGTATCAGCTCCGAGCCCACGCAAAGGCAGCGCGTTCTGGCTATCATACGCCGCTTTGTGCATCTGCACTTTTGTCTCTGCTCTCGATATCGTACGTCTATCCATCCAGCCTGCTATTCACGCTGACGATTTCGCCCTAGACTTCCATTCCCACTGTGTTGCCCTCAATCATCAAAAGCCTTTCCGGAACGGCCACCTCCTCTTGGGTGGGAAGTAGTTATACGCTGGCATCTGCGGCTACGATACCATTCACTGGAAATTTGGCGAATATCTTTGGCCGGCGGCCGATCTTGCTGGGGTCCATCACGCTCTTTATTCTTGGCAGCGCGCTCGCTGCGGGCGCTCAATCGATGGAATGGTTGATCGTCGCAAGGAGTGCGTCTTCTTCACTCTACGAGGTACCCGATTCTAATCCTCTATCAATAGCTGTACAAGGCATGGGCGGCGGAGGAATGACGGGTATGTCGAGTATCATTGTGGCCGACTTGGTCCCTCTTGCGGAACGCGGAGCATACGACGGATTCAAAACTATGATGTGGACTTGTGCCTCTGGTGTCGGGCCGATACTTGTGAGCTGCATCCGTTGCTCCTCGATTTATTACACTACTGACATTCTGTCAGGGCGGCGCTTTGTCTGAACGGGCGTCTTGGAGATGGCTCTTCTACATTAATCTTCCCGCGAGCGCTTTTGCCTTCCTCTTCACCTTCGTCTTCCTTCAAGTGCAAACTCCGCAGGGGAACATGCGGAGCAAATTGGCGTTGGTGGACTGGCTGTACGTTCTCTTCTTCGTCCAATTGAATTTCTTCAATGATTTCTTTAACCTTCGCAGTGGAAACTTCCTTCTCATCGCCGGTGCAATATTAAGCAATATCAGTCTCACCTGGGCTGGCGTGCGCTACGCATGGTCCGATGTTCACGTTCTCGCTCCTCTTGTGACGGGTCTTGTTCTGTTGATTTCCTTTGTTATCTACGAAAAGTATATCCCTACTGTACCCACGTTGCACTGGGAAGTGGTCACCAATCGTACTGCGCTCCTTTCCCTCATCGCGACGTTCCTTAACGGGATAACCAGCATATCCATCATATGTGCGATTCTTTCCTCCACCCACTCCTTTCTTACATTACATTACTAACGACTCGTGAAGATTTTTTACCCCTCTTCTTCCAAGCCGTATTCCTGACTTCGCCCCTCCAATCGGCCATCTATTCAATACCGTCTGCGGTTCTCATCTCACCATTCAGCTTCTTGAACGGAATAGTCGTTCTCAAAGCAAAACGCTACCTCCCAGGCAATTATGTTGGATGCGTGCTCCTCGTTGTGGGGTTCTGGGTAGTGAGCATGCTGGGTGCGGGGTCGTCCCTGGCGATGCGAGTTGCCTCGCAGGTCATCGTCGCCGCTGGAACTGGGGTTCTTGTATGTTTCCATTTATGTGTTCCTCTGGCTTCGACCCACCCAACTGATCCCGTACTCTCTCAGATCTCCTCCCTCCCCTTCGCACTCATGGCACCCATCCCCGTCGAACGCCTCGGATCCGCACTCGCATTCCAAGCCTTCCTTCGAGCGCTCTCGCAGACATGGGGGATCACTATCTCAGCCGCGATCCTCCAAAACACTCTCAAGCGCAAGTTCCCCGTGCGGTTCATCAAGATGCTGCCCGACGGTTCGGACTTCGCCTTTGCCACGCTCTCGCGGATCGCGTCGCTGCCAGAACCGTTGCAGCAGGAGGTCAAGGTCGCGTTCGGGCAGGGTATTAGCTCGATTTATCGCGTGATGATTGGGGTGGCGGGACTGGGCTTTTTGTGCGTGGTGTTTATGAAGGAGCTGCCGATGCGGAACAAGGTGGATGGAAGGTTTGCGCTGAAGGAGAGTGGGGAGCGACGGGATGTTGAAAAGGATACCCACGCAGAGAGGCCGGAATCAAAAGCAGAGAAGGTCAAGGTTGAACACGTGGCGAAGGTTTGACCGGGACTCATTCTTTGCCTTCCCGTTGCATTTTATTATTTCTTGGGCTTTGGTATCGTTTGGCATGCACTCCATATCGCAATTGTATTTGTATTCCCTAGCAAGCAAATAATCTTCTGTTCTCTTGGTACCATCGCGCCAATAGATGCTGTGTACTGGTACATGCTCAGATGTTGCCGAGCCAAAGAATGACGTCCGCAACTACAGGACGATGATCACTCGCCAAGACGCCGTCGTCCATGCTCAACCTTGTACCCATCTGCTGTCCTGTGTGCTCGCGTCAAGTATGTCACAGAAGAAGGAAAAGATACGCACCAGCCACTATTAAGTACTAGTAGAACTGGGCGCGTACGATGATTATCATGGAACATCGCATTATCATTTGACCTCTCCCACGTTGACAGCATCTTGGAACGAGTCGAGTTGACACTCCTCAGCTCATGACTAAGATACTTAGTCCTCCAGTGCCAGCCGCAAAAAAAAAGATGCACCCTCCCGTTCCAAAACATCCAAAATGCGTGAGTCCTGGAATTGGCGTTGGTATACAACACGATCAGAGAAGTCTCGGAGGGTGGAAAGAAGGGAATTGAGGCGCTCGTTGAACGTCCCACGGCCGGCATCCATATCAATGACGGGAAAGTCATCATTCGAGTCGGCGCCCATCTCTTCCTCGGGGTCCCACACGTCCTCTCTACGTGCATGGGTCCATTCTGATGTGGTCTGGTTGGATTGGGGCTGTGTAGTCTCGGTCATAGGACGGGGATTGAGCGATTTGAAGGAGCGGTGAGTCCAAAATGGAACCGTCCTGTTCCTGGTGACCTGCTGAAAAAACACCGGGTCCACCGACTCGCCGAGGTCCACCGGGTTCACAGCCTGGAAGAGGTGCTTGCAAAGCATAAAGCGACTCCCTCACGAAGTAGGGGCATGTACAGACCCATTTTTCTACGTCCGGTCTGTACCGGTCATTCAGTTCCGATTCGGTGACCTTAATTGGGGTACAGCCTCCAAAATGACTTGCTGGCTTTCTATCATCATGGTGGTCTTCAGGCGCGGAATTTCAGAGTGCTCTGCACGTGCCCACAATTCCCAGCGGCCGCGTGGATACCAATTCTCCCAAAGGTATGTCCAAACCTCGGGCAACTCATTCTCAATCCAGAATGTATAGGCTTGTCGCACTGCCCACATACGAATTCCAGCGGGACTGTGGCGAAAAAAACCCGGAATGAGTGGGTGCGCACAGAGGCGGCTTTCCATGAAGTCCACAATTGGTTGGCGAAGCTGGGTGGTGCAGAAAGTGTGTCGTCCTGGTTCTCCATCATAGATGTCCATGGCTGCCTCTGGCTTCGACTGTGGACCGGTAGGCCACCGTGTATTCGTTAAATATGCGAGAGGAGTAGGCTGAGTGGCCGGAATTTTAATCGTCCCAACGCCGTTGAACTAGAATTTTTGGCGACCTGTTTTCGACCTTGACCTCTGGGCGGTTCAGGTAATTTGAATCGAATGTGTACGGTCCACTCGCACTTTCTTTGATGGGATTAAAAACAAATGTAGTGAGCATCCGGACCTCAAGTCCTCGCATCTGAACTACATACCTTTTTTTTTCCGCCGCATCTCGGATGAAATTCAATATCACAATTGTATGTTGAGACCTTAGCCGTGGTTGATCATACACCTTTTAGCTGTACTTTATTCACTGATAATGACAATGAACCACTTTGATATATCTAGCCACTTTTGAGCATTTAACGCTGTTGAGTGCCTTTTGTCTCTTCTCGCGTTTTTCATCAAGGCAAGAACTTGTAGGGGGTGTGGCAAGCACCTTGCCTTTTTTTTTTTTTTTTTTCAGGATGTTTCACTTCTAAACCATCCTCAAATGAGTCTCGTTTACTTGAAACACAAAATGGAGCTGGATTGTGAAGCTTAAGCTCATGCAGGGAGCTGCCGACTGCCGCAAGGCACGCAACCCCGAACTGGCTCGTCACGTCGTGATCGAGCCCGCATCAATCATAAGTGCTGCGAAGGGTATGCCTCCCGGGACAACGGGAAAGGATGGTGTCAAGTTCGTAGGGCATGCGCAGAGACCAAAGATCGCTGTTAATTTCACACGATGACGCAGAAAAGTTAAAACATATCCAAGTAATTCGAACACGTCTTGGAACGATCTAAGCAAGGGTCTCCTCAATTCCCAGAACTTCAGCGACCTTGGGGTGCCGAGGGAAGATGTTAATTCTGAAAGGAACCGGTGAGCGGCCGGAAAGCCCGTCATACTCCTTCAGATCAATGGGTTGGTTGGGCAAAGACACCATGGTAAAAGCCCACAGCATGCGGGAGATAGTGAGCCATATTTCACGCTCCGCTACAATCATGCCGGGGCAAATTCGCCGCCTAAATCAAGTTAATTAGTCAGTGAGAAGCAAGACTCAAAGAATAGGCCACGAAGTACCCGGCCCCGAACATCCAGTGGTCGCGCTGGTACGGATCTGCCAAGTTTGCGCTCTCGGCAGAAGTAAAGTCATCGTGAAGGTAACGCTCAGGGTTGAAGCGTTCAGGTTCAGGGTGGCGGAATTGATCGTGGTGCATAGTCCACGTATTGAGGACAACCACTGTATCCTTCGGAATAAACTGGCCTTTGTAAGTGAAGTCCTCGCTGGCGACGTGCGGTGTGCCTAACCAGAAAGGATTATGACAGCGCTCAACCTGTTATTTTGGTGAAAAACATTCCGCATGTGAATTCAAGGACTTCCACGAACCTCCTTCACTATTGCATGGCAATAGGGAAGATTCTAGCAAACAAATCAACTTAATATCCAATGCATTTCCATGAGATATTTATTGACCTTCTCATCTTCAACGGTAGGTAGTCGGTCTCGTCCGACAACTCGGTCCAGTTCTTCATGCGCTTTCTTTTGAATCTCTCTGGGTACGCCGGAATGAGGGCGGAAAACCACTGGATGATCTGCGAAATATTTCAATTGAACGGGGTACAGAATCGTGAAAATTTTCAAAACGCATCGTCTCAACGCCCCCGATCATGAACGCGGACGCAAGGATTGCCAGATCCAGATGATCCAGTTCCTCCTTTTCCTTCACGTCCAACATAGTTTTGACCAAACAGTCGGGAACCGGAGAGCCCATCTGCATGCGATGCTCGATATCCTTGATAAACCCTCCGTAGGTATTCACCAGATCGTTGTGGAGTTTCTGCCCTCTGGAGCGGATGGCCGTCGGAATAATCTGCATCCACGGGAGAAAGTCGACGAGGTTTTATACGGGTCCTGTGAGGTTCCTAAAATCGAACTTTATCAGATGGCGATACAACCCAGCGCCCGGAGACTTGCATAAACTCGCGACTGAGTTTGAGTGCTTGGCCCACCCAACGGTGGTAAATGCTGTCCGTTCGGAGCCCGAATACGATAGACAACATGTTATTCAAAGAGGCTCGACCGGCGTGAGGCTGGCGAGCGTATTAGAAACATTCTTCAACCAGGCGTCGCAACCTCACCTGCGGATTGATAGGAACCATTCCGCCCTTGCTCTCCTGGTACATGGCTTTAACCAGCACGGTGGCCTCTTCATCAAGGACGTCGGTGTAACTGTCGACGGCACGCTGAGTCAACCACGTCTTTGCGATACGCCGGTGCTTGCGCCTACAAGAGGTGTTTGCTTCGTTCGCGTCGCTCCAGAGTTTAGAAGAAACCAACCATCTATCATTATACGGCGTCGCAGTAATTCCGCGGCCAACGAGTATTGTCTGGCTTTTGATGAACATCTCCTTCCGGGAGGAGAATACCGCCCCATTTGTGACCTCAATAAAACGATTAAAGGCCAACAGAAGACCAGATAACATGTTGGGATGCTCACTATGAGATCCTTGACAATGGCCGGGCTGGACACAATAACAAACAGCTGGTTTCCAAGCCAGACTGAAGAAATTGCGAAGTCAGGCCAAAAGATGCGCTTGGACTTAGACTGCGACGTCCGCCCTACCTGCATACAAGTCCCCGAATTGCTTCGCCCAGCGGTCCAGTGTGAGCTCAGGGTATTGAGTTAGGAATGGAAACGACCCTAGAATCATTAGATCGAGAAAATGATATAGGTTGGAACAGTAGCCACCTAGGAGTGGAAGGCCTGATGTATAGATAAATGGATTTAGCCCTGCAAATGACCAATACCGGAGCCTGAAATTGACCTTTCGGACCGGCTGGGATTCCGTTGCCGTCCTTGTCGAGCAATGTCGGACCAAAGAATGACGTGTAGAGAAAATAAAAAGCGGCAATTATTATCATCGCGCCGGTGGCAAAAGAGAAGGTGTTGAGTCGCAAAGCATTGTCAACAAAAAGCAGGGGTGGATAAGTCGCGTCTGTGTTGAAATGCATAAGTGCGTGTAGACACGAAGATCAATGGTCTCGATACTTTAAATAAGACAGCACCGCGAAACCGGCAAGATGGATATTCGCCTCGCAAGAATTCCCGAGATCAAAGTAAGTGGATGGGTTAAGTTACCAACTCGCATTCAGCTCAGGCGTCCCGAATTAGGTGATCCCTTGTATGGGTCACTTACCTATTCCATGTCGAAACAGATTGCAGCCGGAAGGGACTAAACGTTCATGACAGTGTGCATACCAGCGAGTATGGTCGGTGTTCCGTATCCAGGGTTCCCACCCTTTGAGCAATCCATTCAAACTCATCGGGTTTTCTTGATGAACCACATTTCAGGAAATTCCCAAGGCGGTGGGGTATGAGACCTCGTACCAGTCTTCATGTCACTGAATGTGCCGGCGTTCGCGTGAATCGTGTAAATCAGTAGGGTACAGAACTCCTGTCCAAGTTTCCCGTCACAATGTGCTCATTAGATAGCAGCGGGACGAAGATCGCACCACTGGAGTTCGGAGTCCAGAAAAGAACGATGATTTGTTCGCGCCAAATTACAGCTTTTTGCGGAACATAGGGCGGGCGCGTTTTTTTCTGTTTTTGTGTGTTTTCACCAGGAACGCTCTCCTGAACTCAATTCTGGCCGGATTGTCTTGAGACTGAGTGCGATAGAATCGCAGTCAAAATCCGCTGTCAATCCAACACCGGTATTTTTGATATGATTACATAATAGAATCTTCACCAAAAAATCTCAGTTTCCGCTACGAACGCTGTAGCAATAGAGGTAGTGGATCAATTAAGCTAATTCTTGGATATGTTATGTATCACATGTCGTACGAGTCAACATTATTCTCATACATTCAATCTACCCATGCGTCTTCACTTGGCACGCATTTCTGTGAGGTACATATTCACACATCATGATGAATGGAGGTATATACCACCATTTGGTGGTGGTAACATTGTGAAATGGTACAGTTGACTAGTACCACATGTAGTGCATAACATATCCAAGAATTAGCTTAATTGGTGGACTACTCCTATTGCTACAGTGTTCCTAGCAGAAACCGAGAATTTTTGGTGAAAATTCCATTACCTAATGACATCAAAAATACCAGTGTTGGATTGACTGCGGATTTTGACTGCGATTCTATCGCACTCGGTCTCAAGACAATCCGACTAGAATTGAGCTCAGGAGAGCGTTCCTGGCCAAAACACATAAAAACAGAAAAAAAACGCGCCCGCCCTATGTTCCGCAAAAGGCTGTAAGTTGACCAAGGAAACGCAGAGACACCCGGGGCTCGAGGCTATGTGTCAGCAAATTCCAAACAATCAGATGAATAATGCGGACACTACCTATACATTGAAGGCAGTGCTATGCGTGTTCGAGGTACTCAAAACTGCGGTCGGCGGAGCTGATAGATGCCGGAGCTGTACGAGGTCGGGCGCTGCGCGCTGCAGACTCGTCCTGTTGTATTGACGAAGAACGAAAACCAGGGTCCACCCGATCGCCTTCGGAAACCTGTGCAAATGCCGTCGCAAAGAATTCGTCGCTTACAAGAAGATGAACTTGTTCAGGAATAAGCGCCCATCAAGCGCCGGTGGTACCATCAGCACAGCCACTTTGAGACGGTTCAGACGAATACAAAAAAAAAAAATTGATAAAAAAGGCATTTAGCCCTATTTACAAAAATAGGGACACGACGGACGAAGCTGGCCGACCGGATTCCCGTCCTAGGGCAGCGTATCGTGGATGTAACGACGTATGACGGGCCAGAAGCAAATGTCTTCAGGAGCGCCCAGAGGGTGGTCAAGCTGGTGGCGTACCACGACCTGGACCTCGCTCAGAACAACAATGAGCGCCCTCCCTCGCCAAATTGCTCTCCCCGAGCGCGGGAGGTACACCCTAAAGCGTGGATGGAACGGAAAGAAGGAACTGAGCGGGGAAGCGCGTGGCGGCGAGCCAGAGGACACACATAGCTTGAGGAATGAAATGGCACTCGAGGGACGCTCGCGCCGTCGCTCGTTGTATTCCGAGTATTCCGAGGCGCGTGTACGTTGCTGCCATCCGCCCCTTCCCCTACCCTCCTTCCAATTCCATTCTCGCTGTCAGCACCAACGTGTTTCCAGCGCTCGAAGTGGTCTCCCGAGGTGCTTGCGATTGCGCTGGTAAAGACACAGGGCCAGGGGTAAAGACGACGAGGACGGAGGGGGCGAAGGTGACGAGAGGAGTGGAATGTACGGTGCAGGAGGGAGCGGGGGACGCCCCGCGGACCCACATGTACACGCACACGCCCGCGGAAGCAGGGGTAACAAGGGAGCGATGCGACCAGTGGCGAGGGTTGCGTCCCCGTCCTCCTCAGTGCCATCCTCCCTTCCCCCACCACCCCGCGTCCGCGTACTCGCCCACTTCCACCTGTGCGTCTCGATCTCGATCTCCGCCTCCGCTTCCATCGCGCAAGCAGCCTCCCTTCCACTCAGCGAGCCTACATGTTGGTGAGCATCCATCTTCTTACTGTAAGAGAAGCGCAGGAATACATACATAGTCCACCAACGTCCCCGCGTCGAGGGACGGCGGCCGACGCTGACATCTCCATTTCCAGTGAGCCCGTACTACCGTGCCATGCTCGCCTTCACGATGACGCCGGGTGAGTGAATGGAATCCGTGTCGGGGCGCGAATGAGGAACAAGAGGCACAGCGAGCGAGAGGAGAAAAAGAAGAGGTTGCAGAAGTCGATGGCTCGTGGCGTGCGTGAGGTGGCAGTAGGGGAGAAGGGGTAAGATCGCGGAACATCTGTGGACCGTGGTGGCGACCGGCCAGGGTGATTTACGGCGGCACTGACCACCCGAGGGGTGCAGTGTGGAGTAATGAGGTGGATACCGAGAACGGGACGTCCTCGACAGGCGAAGACGTGCGGCTTAACGAGGGAGCGTCCATGGGGCTTCGCCCGTGAAGCAATACTCGATGGCTCGGGCTTGCTCGAGCATGAGAAATGCTATAACGATATGCGACCGCAAGTAACGGCTATACTGCCCTCCCTTCGTCAAAAAATGACCTCCGAAATCTCATAAATGCGCACTCGCCCATTCATCCAGTCTCCTCCCGAAAGTCGCTACCAGAGGGCCCGCGCGCATCGACCGGAGGGAGACAGGAGATGTGGGCGGTGCGTGCACTGGGCCATCTTTGAGACCTCTGTGCGAGCACCAAGAATGGGCGAGAGAATTTAGAAAGCCTGCATTGCCTAATCGGGGCTCAAGATCAGCGATCAGCGGAGTTTGAATTGAGCTTGAACCCGAATCGAACCCGAAGGTGCTGAACCATACTCTTTTGTGAGTTAGTCCGCCTTGGAAGCGTCTAAAATAAAGGAGGATACTATTCCAATAATCTACGCAAGGCACGGACTATGTATTATGCAAATCACACGCTCCGAGTCTCCGCCTCCTTTAAAAGCAGCCCATACAAATACCGAATCGCGTCACTCCGAAAGTTCTCGGACCCGACAACCACCACACCAGGATCGCTCAGCGTCAAAAGCGAAGGCGAGCCGTCCGACGAAGGCGCACTCCATTTGGGCCAGAAGACGTCGGACGCGTTCGTGTGTTTCCCGGAAGAGCGATTTGGGTCGAGGGTGTTGATGAAGTTGACTTTCATACAAATAGGTAGTTTGAATTTGTACTGCATAGGGTGGAATAAATAGAAGGACGTACCCAAAGCATCGACCGGGACGAAATCCGTTGCGTTAGCAGGTGCACTCGGAAACCAGATGCTTATGTCACTGCCATGGAAGGCGCCCAGGAAGGGTGTCGATTTCCCGCGTTTGTTTACTAGGTCCAGCGCATAAGCAAGCATTCGAGACGGTTTAAGAGTAGAAGAGAAATGAACAAATACGCACCCCAGCTCCACGCGTTCTGGGTCTTGGACGTGTATTCGAGGAAGAACCGCCGTGCGCCAGTGAACATGTAGTCGCCCTGGAACGCTGCGAGGCGTTTATACTCCGGGCTAAGAGTTCGAGTATTTATGAGGATTCAGAACGGCAGAAGGTAGGGGGCATCCTACGTTAATTGGTTCGCGGTCCCAGTTCCAAAAGGCGAACCCTAAAGAACTCAAGTCAAGTCCGCAATAAATCTCCTTGTGAGCGATAGTGCGCACCTGAGCGGGATCATCGGGATAGAGCACCCCCAGTTTTGCAATTTCCGCAGGCGTGGCGTTGGGTAGATAGCTGCACATGGATTCGTGTATGAGCACTTTTAAGAAGACGGCAAGGTGGAAAACACACTTGGAGTGAATGTAGGCCAGAAACTCTTCGTTGGTTCTGAATACCATACCCGTTAGACAAAAAGAAACTCTGAGCAGCTGAGGTAAAGTAAAGCGCACGCACGTAATGTTGGTGTTTGACAGCGAAAAGTCGCTAAGAAGGACGTTGTTAGCATCTAATCTACCTAGCGGTGAATTTGCGCGTCCAGACTCACGTTCCCTCGTCGTCTGCGTCGCCAGTCACGATCGGAACCTGCAAGCAACCAGACCATCATTCATGCCGCCCCAAATTTAAACATCAAGCGAGTAAAAGCTTACCTTCGCATATTTCCCTTCTGCCACCGACACCAGCGGATCCTGCACGATAACATCCCCATCCACTCGCGGGCGCCAGATGATATTCATACTCGAGAACGAGAAGACGTTCGTTGTGTTGTCAACGGTGGCAGTAAAGGCATCGAGTGGCACGCGCCGGAGGCACTCGAGTGTGTCCTTGGAATCACTACAGTTGTTGGCGGAGACAAGCGCGTCGTAGTCCGATTGGCCGTCGGCAACGGTGCGGGTGGTTATCGGGGAGCCGGAGAGCTGTGTAGGGTTGTGTGGGTTTAAAAAGCAGAAGAGGAGGAAGAATGGGGCTGGAGGGAAGGAAGGAAGGAAGCCGTACCAGAAACGCGCCACGGAACAGGGATGTTGGCTCGAAGCGCTTGTTATCGAGGAGGAGGAGGGCGGAAGATATCGCGCCCGAGCTGGGGCCACCGCTTGATTTGACGAACCGTCCGTCAGAGGAGAATGAAATATATATCGATGAGGCGACGCACATGACAACCCGCGACGGATCCCCACCGAATGCGGCAATATGCTGCTGCACCCACTCGAGCGCGAAGATCTCTGCCAGAAAATCAACTACTTGGAAGTGAACTGCTCAAATCTAACTCACGGTCTCTTATCCCGAGGTTGCTGATGCCTGCATCCTGCGCCTCCTTGCCGCCAAGGAACCCAAACGCTGAGGGATCGGATGAGCAATTGGACTAGACTCAGAGAATGAATGTTCAACTGACCGCTGACTCGATAGTTGGGCGTGACGATGATGACGGGTTCGCCGGTGGCGATGGACCGCTCGACGACCGGGCGCATATCCGTGTCGGAGGAGCTGCCAATTTGGAAGCCGCCTGGTTCAAAATTGACAAAACATTATCAGCCTTGCAGTTTCAATATTTTCCGTTGCGAAATGCGTACCGCCGAATATCCACTGGCCGCGTCGGAAAAGTTAAATTAAATTTGCTCTTCTGGCTGGGGAAGGGAGACATACGACAAAAACGGGAAGCTTCGAATGCGGACCAGCGGTGCGAGGTGCGAATACGTTGAGTTTCAGACCTACATAGATGAGTTCATCAGTTCAATTGTGTGGAGGACGTCTATCATTATCAGGGGAACTCACAGTCCTCGGATACCTTCCCCTCGTTCGGGAACGGGAGGGGTAGCGCAACGGGTGATGATGCTTGCTGGGGACATGCGGGGCTGAATGCGGTAGCGTTTTGCACGCCGTGCAGGGGCGTCGGCGCGCGCGGGAGGGTGAACCGGACGCTGGCGTAGGCGTGAGCGCAGAAATAAAAATAATAACGCAAGGGTTACGCAGGCTGGGCAAACGGTACGCTGAGGAACTTCGAGAGATTTCCGTCGGCGGCTCCTTGGAAGACTCCGTAATTGAGCGCGACGATGGGTGGCCCACTCGCACTCGCGAGGTTGGGTGTGGCAAATAGCGCAGCGAACAGTGTAAGGAGTAGTGGGATCATTAAATTGTTGTATGCATTGACGTTTGAAAACCCTCCTCGTTTTAAGAGAGGGATACCCCGTCGAGTCGGGATATAGGACTCCGCCCGAGTATTGCACGGCGCGGCCGTGTCAAACGCGTCACCTCGGCGCGGAGATGAGGTAGCGATCAAATTGGCTGGCGGACGCGTCCAGTGTGCCGTAGGTTAACGAAGTGATCGGTAAACTGTTTTGTGCGAGTCGAAGGAGGCGATGGCTGTATAATAATTACGAGCCAGTCGCCTCTCGAAACTCAAGCGCCCTCTGCCCAGCAGAAAGAGAAATCGGACGGTTGTGCCAATGAGAGTTGGATGAGAGCACCAAACCATGAACTCACGGTTTTGGTCTGTTTTGGTGTGGTCATGGTCGATGTCAACGTCACTTCACCGCTGCTCCTTGATGGGCCTGATCACAAATCCCCATTGGGAAATGCTGGTTCAAGCATTGACCGAGGTAGCCTTTGAGTTATTCGCGCCGAACAGCACCTTATCTATAGAAAAAAAAACCTCATAACTCTCGCCATGCCACACAGGCTTTATTAAACTGTATACGCTTTTTCAGCCAGCCGGTGGGCTTTGACGATTGGCGGCTTGTTTACCAACCGTGAGTTGCAGTACGTTCTTCATTCGGTCTCGTCAATGGCGGCGATGGGTTTTCAAATCGATTATTAGATGACGACGCGTATGAAAGCGGCAGCCTACGGCACTAGGCGCGGATCAGATGATATGCGATCGACTTCCTAAATTAGGAACCATTTGGCCTCACTTCCATGACACTCCTCTTCAGCTACTGCGGCACATAACCACCTCTCAGTTCTTAGGTTTCATCGGCCTTTATTCTATGATTCAAGTACGAGCGATATCGAACTTGCTCAGCCGGCGAGCCTCAGACAGCACCAAATCCAGACACGAGTCCAATTAGGGTTCTGGGATATGACTGACGGTGGGCGACGGTCGGTGGGTGTCGCGTTTCGGGCAAGCCGAAAAGAAAGCACACCAGTGGCACTGCAATAAGCGTGTTTTTCCCGCCATTGATGCGAGATCAAACTCTGTACAGCCGCCGTGCTTGCCGCCGTCTTTGATCCGGCCCAATTCCCGGACTTTCCATATTCCATACATTCACGACTCGCCTGAGGAATCTGGCACCTGCACCCGAGGAGTCAGGAACGAAAGTAGTACATATTGAGATCTTCGCTCGGTGGTAGCTTGCGCCTAATACTGACCAATTTTGCAGCCAAACCAGGCTTACTGGACCTGTAAATTTTCTAGTGTTTCCGGAGAGTGTGTCTGATGCACCTGTTCTTATCCACTCCATGTTTTCAAGTACAATGAACTCAATTCAAACTTCTCTGTGCCCCAAAATCCCCCACGTCAACCCAGACGTGGCCCACCCTTACTTTCAGTGTCGACTGTGTCGGTTCATGTCTCGGATGCGCTGCTTATCTAAATTATCTAGGCTCCTCTGCATGTACTGGATGATGGTCCACGATCACACTCCATAGTAGCATTATATGCGTCCTCTAAATCCGCGAATTTAGATGGCGATTCCGTACCTCACTGAATTTTCCTTTCGGCAAAGTCCCGGCAATAAACGGGCTAGTCGGCCACCCGGCTCTTTTGCTCGTTGGCACTGGTTTGTTTTGCCCCACTGTAGCCCAAATGACTCAAAGGATACCATGGCACGATTCTATACGTTTAAAGTGTACATATGAGCTATAGGAAGACGACAATAATTTCCCTTTCAAGCCGACCTGAATGGGTGAGAGGATGGTGCGGAGGGAATGTCGTGCCCCGCAAAAGATAGAACCTATTGAGGACCCCAGCGAGGGTAAAAAATACTCAATAGGATGTACAGTAGGATGGTTCATAATGCATAAGCTCATAATGCATACCTGCCAAAATTTCTCATAATGCATCAGATTTTGGATCCACCAAAATGCATTTTACCACTGTAGAAACAAGGTCATAATGCATAGACTTTGGGCAAATCCTGCTCAATTTGGCAGGGAACCGACCTTATGCATTATGAGCCATCCTACTGTATATGTATTTTGACACAACTGTGGCCACAGGACGTCTCCCGCATACCCATAACCCCTCTAAGAAAATCCATCTTTCCATGCAAGTGAAATTCTGTGGTTTAAAGTAGCGGCCGGCTGTGAAGGGGAAGTCGGACAGCTAAAGCCAAATCAATGATGGAGAATACTAAGATAGCTTGGCTTCAAAAGGGCAAATAAACTTCGTATAATCATATATCGCAGTGCCGTGGGGCTTTTAAATTTCGATGTAATGACGTATGCGCCCTCGATTCCGCGGTGTACCAATTTAATCGCCTGGTCGATGCAGTGTCCTGTCAGCGCCGGAGTCCCGCATGTCGTTTTCTCCGACATTCCTAATTGAATTTTCCGGGGTACCGGTGCGTGGTGCAGATCAATGTCGTTGCGCATGCGTCATCAATGACAGATACGGGCGCCACCTGAGATCTCTCTTTCCTCCCTTTAACTTGGTTGAAATTGTACAAGAATGGACCGCGTTCATGTTTTTGCTTTTCTTTCTTCTGGTTTGAATCATCCTCTGTCTTCAAACACAACCTGTGGCAAAGAGAAAGTCGGACATCGTGTTCGGCACAATATCTATAAAACAGGCGACGTCGAAATTCTGACTCATCACTCCTCGCCTATGGAACGGGATAAACTGCGATTTCTCCAAGAATGGGAGTGGCGCTAATAGTGACACCAGAGATATATTGACGCTTCTCCCGGTGGCGCCTAACGTGTGAAGAACATACTGGTTTCAATACCGCACTCAATCTACAGCTATCTGTGTCATTATCACGTCGGAACTGTCGGCTTAGTGTCCCGCGGCATGCGTAAAACTCTACTTAGAACAAACGGCGATAACATGGACAAGTGTCCTAAGATGGAAAACCATTCTACAGCTTCTTCCCTTTTCTCGGAGAATCACTCTTGGCAGCTTCCACCATGGACCCGCACACCAGCGAACTAGGTGGACCGACCGGTGTACCATCCGAGACCGACAGGTACCTTCTTCATTTGAGTTGGTGGTTTGGACCACATCTCTGAAAGCCGCTGTAGACTTATCCACTCGCTTCAAGCATGTTTTTCGGACCTGGCGAAGAAGCAGGAAGCACAATCAGAAAAGTTGGTGGTTTATATCTTGCTCCGCTAGCCTTTCCTCATTCACTCTCTCAGGCTCTATCAAGCCGTCGAAGCCCTCAAGCCTAAGGTTCCTGTCACGGACAAGAAGACCGCATTCTGGAATGCATACAAAACCCTTGCAGATGAACACGACAAAGAAATTCAACAAAACCATGGCACCGACTTGGATACCGCACTGATCTTTGTGTGTACCACTTCAATACCCCGCCATTTCCCCCTCTAATTGGCTTTATTTAATGCAGGCGGGTCTATTTTCAGCAGTAGATTCCGCGTTCATCATTCAAATCCAACCCGAAATCCAACCTCATGGTACTCGTCTCTTCGTCTTGATTGCACAAAACCTGCTCTATCTCAGCTTGTTCTCGACGCTGCTGGCCGCCCTTTTAGCCGTCCTGGGCAAACAGTGGTTGATGCATTACCTGGCAGCAGGAGAGCGAGGAACTATTGAAGCTCGCGGCCTCGAGCGGCAGCGAAAATTCGACGGACTTCGCAGATGGAAATTCGATGCGGTCATGCAGCTGTTTCCCTTGTTATTGCAGATCGGCCTATTCCTTTTTTCGGCTGCGCTCTCCATATACCTCTGGAGAGTCCATTTATCCCTAGCGATCATTGTGCTTTCGTTCACATCTTTCGGGTTTATCTGCTACGCTGTCCTGCTCGTATCTGCAGTTGCAGTCCCCGACTCTCCATTCCAAACTCCCCTCGCAGGTCTGGTTGGGCGGCTGATTTCAACACCTTCTTGGATGAAGAGGAGGTTGATTTTCGGTAACCTCCTGGCACACTCACGTTACTTAATCCATCGGCTCGACATCACTTGCTCCCCGTACATGCCAAAATCATATAACATCCTCCCAATTTTTCTGAGGGGCCAGCTTCCTGCAGACCCCGTAAAGCAGGCTCACGCCCCGGGTTTTTTCAGCGATCCCTTTCCCGAACCATCACCGGAAGTCCCTGCCGTGTCATGGGTACTGGAGACCTCAAATGATCCTCATACGATTGATGTTGCTGCCGAAATGGTTATGAACCTGCAATGGCCCGAAACAATTGATGTGCGGTCACAACTGACCCGGTTACATGATGGCCTCCTGCAATGCTTTGATTATTGGAGGAATAACGATGGGGAGTGCTATCTAATCCGAGACCTAGATGGAATGGCTCTTCGGGCCATCCATCTTGGCCGAGCTTATTGTGCTTTGCGCTGGACCTCCCTATCTGGGAAATTTGAACCACTTCACCAAGACTTTAACTACGTTCACTCGGAAATTAACATGCTCGTACCTGAGCTGGCTAACGTCGTTCGAATTCTGGCCGGCAATCCAGATGTGATTTGCAACTCTGATGCGTCACTTGCCACAAAATGGGCTCTCCAAGTTATACCTTCTTTCCCATATCCCGATTTGGAGGCAAAGCACAAGGCGTTGGAATATTTCCTCACACAATTTGATGATCCACTACCGACCCTGGATCGTCGGAGTTTTACAGATTATTTGTTTTGTGTCAATTCCTTCGTTTCGACTATGAGCTCCCGTGACATAAGTTGGATGGACAAGAGGCAAGAAAATGTTCAATTCATTGATTCCATGGCTGACCTTCTTTTGCAGCCCTTTTCAGACAAGATTGTTGGAGCATCTGTTCAATACTCTCCTAGGGCACCTCAAAACCAAGACAATATCAATATGTACAGCCGCTAAAATCATAGAGGTCACCGGAAAATTAGCAGGCAAAGATGGAACAGATGTGTGGATCTGCAACAAAACTCGGCAACCAATGATACACAACTTTTGCGGCTCTCTTCCACAGTCGGATGAATGGATTGATATTGTTTTGGCAACGGGGTTCCTCACAGAGAAATCCTACCCTGGCCATCCACATTGCAGTGATGATCCCGGCTGGGTACATACAGCACTGGAAAGGGTCGATATTTCCACCGAATACCAGAAGTGGGACGGCAGAACTATAACCGGGATCGCCGGACTTTTCAATGCCCTCCTCTGGTATAACTCCCCGCCTGCAAAAGAACACGTATACCTCATCCTGCGAGCACTCTCAAGTGCTGGGGATATCTCCAGACTCGCAGCTCATCTTCTCCTACGTGATAACGTCGCCGACTGGTTTCAGGATGATGAGCTGCGACCCATCTTGCAGAATGCCTCTGTGTGGTCTTCCCTACTCAACACCACCTCGAACTATTGGGACCTTGAAAAGGACTTCATTACAATGGGCTACACTCTTGCAGGGCTACCCGACTGGCGGCCATTTATCCAGAAAGAACTCTCCGTCTGGATCACCAAATTCTTTCACGGGGTCCTAAGGGATCTGGTTGAACCGGGCGGTACCCGAGCAATTATCAATTCGCCGAGGAGTGGAGGTATTGTCAAATCAGTTTCTTAACAGTCAAACAATTGTAGCGTAATGTAAGGATTATGCTACCACATGCTCTGATGGAGTGAATAGTGCGGGCCGGCATGGGGAATAAGTCGAAGCGTTGGGCAACGCGGCGGACGGTGCCGCCATGCGGCCCGGCCAGCCGTTACCGAGGCGAATGGACCAAACGCAGGCCGAGCCCTTGGCAATTGTACCGGCTTGGCATCCGCTGTCCTGCTAAGACTGTGATTTTGGCCTTTGATGCATATTGCGGCCGTTGAGTAGCTCATCTGACGGTTCTCCTTTTCGCGCATAGTTTCATCAGGTCTTCACTGAACCACGAGGAAGCGATTCAACATCTGAGTGCTTACTGCAGCTAAGTTTCATTCCAACTATATTGACAACATATCAATCGGTGGGTATGTCGCCCACACCGCCGAAATAAAATCGCATGAAGGTGTTGCCAAGATTCAGCACGCTGAAGGTGCTGCCGAACCGAATGGATCTAGTTGCTCGGTATGTTGTCCACACCACCGAACTAAGACCGTCACTTTGGTGAGTACGGACGAACAAATGGTCCACAACCACATACTGCATCTGCAAACAGGGCGGTCTGTTCCTGGAGTGTCGCGCAGGTGAAGGTGATACCCGTCGGGCTGTTATCGGATGGGACCGTGACGCACAGCTGACTGAATGAAGTATATCGGCCATAGGTTTTGTACAGGTGAAGCGGGTTGAACGTACTCTGGGATATCACAGAGCTGTGTTACAAAAAATTGACCGTTGACGCAAGAAACGACATCGCCAGGCTGGGCACCATTCGCCGAGCATCCGATAGGCTGAGCGTCTGTGCATGGGACACCGGTGCTGCAATGGTGGTGAGATGAGCACCAGGGAGGGAGGGATTCATACTTGTCTCCAACATTCGCTCGCTTCCAAGCCGGACGGGCTGCAGCCGCCAGACAGAGCGCAAGGGTGAGGAAGATGGGATACATGTCGAGAATCAATGAAAGACACCAGGTCAGAGCTCCAAGAAAAAATTCGAAAGAAGACGATCACTGATCGTGGAAAGTGGGAGAGGTCAAAAGAAGTAGATAGACAAGTGGGCCCAGACAGCGACATTGTCCATTTAAATAGAGTATGCGTCGGTTACCCCGAAGTGACCTCGCTGGCTACTCCCGCCGAGGTAACCACCCCTACTCGAAGAGTTGAACCGACAGAAACAGCGCGGCGCGGGATATTCACAGCGCGGGGCGCGCGTCCTGCGGTAGGTAGGTAGTGTTACACTGAAAGCCGCGGAACGCCTGGCAACAAGGAGGAGATCAGCGGCAAAAGGAAGCAACAGCGGCGCCCCAGTGGAGCCAAGCCGGTTAAGATTGGATCGGCCCGAGGAGGCAGGATCAGATGCGATCAGCACTGCATTGAGGATGACTCTTGTCCGATCGCCACCATCTCTTCCGAAGGTCCGGCGTTGTCATTCTTGCTCGAGTAGAGGATTCGAGCAGAGCACGCATGCAGGGGCTGCATGAGAAGATCGGGCTGATGTCGAATTTGATCCGGCACACAATGGATTATGGCAGACAACAATCTCATCGTGTCATTGTCTTAAAATTCTGCCTTTGACGTTCGCACTAGTCCCTCCGCCTCCTGCACCGACTTCCGTTCCCCTCCGTTCCCCCACCGACGATTGATCGCGAGGTAATATACCCCCTCGCAATTTTTCCCTCAGCCAACGGCCGTCCTTCCACCACGCATCAGATATTCCATCTCTAACTGCCGGCCCTGGTCTTCTTCATCAGATCCTAATCTTCGATATTTGTAAGTCGCCTTCGCAAAGTCCTTGTCTTTCGTCTCGGAAGATGCAGGCCCACTACCCCGAAATCGCATCCTCCTGGCTCCAGCGGTTTGGCCGTGCTCTGGTCTCATCCGACGTTGCACGAGCTGTGGCCTGCTTTCACCCCGAGGGCTTCCTTCGCGATATCCTGGTCTACACCTGGTCCAATCGCACCCTCGCTGGGCGCGCCAAGATTGCGGAATATCTGAACTCCGGCTTGGGTACAGCATCTATTGACGCTATTAACTTGGACTCACGACCTCACCTGACGCCGGAATTCGCTGCAGCCACGTCCACTATTACATCTGGATTCACGTTTGAGACCGCCACCGGGCCTGGGCAAGGATACTTCGTATTGAATCCAACTGCGTCTGGAGAATGGCTTGCAAACGCAGTCTTCATGATGCTCAGCGATATCCGAGGATATGAAGAAACGGGTCCTGAGGAAGGGGTCTACGGAGGACACACACTCGCCTGGTCGGACATCGCCCGAGAACGGCGTCTGAAGATAGAGCAGGATCCGCACGTGCTTATCAGTGGGTTCCGCCTTTGTCATAGCCTTGTTGACCGCTGCTGAGTTTTCTACAGTCGGGGCGGGGCAAACTGGTCTGAATATGGCCGCAAGATTTAAGCAAATGAATATCCCGGTACGTTGATCGTCGAGAAGAACCTTCGAATCGGAGACAATTTGCGTGAGAGATACCCAACGCTGACGCTTCACTCGATCAAGGCCTAGTATAAGTAGGTTCCATGCTCGCTGCTCGAATTCACAGAAATTAACCAGTCGCAAAAGTGTTATATTAGCCGTACGCCCACAACTGGCCCATCTTCACACCACGCGATAAGCTCGCGCACTGGCTGGAGCAGTACGCCGAATCCAATGACCTCGTCGTATGGACCAACTCGCGGCCCCTCCCGATGCCGACGTACGATCCCGCCTCCAAGCGCTGGACGGTCGTGATCAACCGGGAGGGCACCCACGTCACCATCCGTCCAACACACATCGTGATTACCGCTAGGACGCTCGGCGCGCCACATTACCCGGTCATCCGCGACCCCGAACGGTTTAAAGGCATTACGCTCCACGCGGGGTACTACCAAGGCGGTATGCCTTTCGCGGGAAAGCGCGTCATCGTGATTGGTGGTCAGTTCAAATAAACATAATTACGAAACTGCCTCTAGCACAGAAAACAAGAAAATAGCAGGAAACAGTGCCGCCGATATCGTGCAGGATTTGTCGTTCCATGGCGCGCAGTCGGTGACCATGGTGCAGAGGTCCTCGACATGCGTGGTCTCCGCGACCACCGCGCACGACGATGGAGATCTGGCCTGAGGATGTGCCCACGGACGTGGCGGATTTCAAGCTGAATGCGATGCCACTCCTGTTGATGAAGCGAATCCTGAGGGCGCAAGAGGCGAAGTTATCGGAGGCGGAGAAAGAGACGCATCGGGGATTGAGAGAGGCCGGTCTGAAGTTGAACATGGGGGATGGCTCCGGGGCATATCCACTGATGTTTGAGAAGTTTGGAGGTGGGTTCTATCTAATTCCTACTGGGGGGACACTGTAATTGACCGGTTCCTGCAGGATATTGTAAGGATCATCTCTATCTCAATGATCCCGCATTGGTAAACGGCATACACAGGGATCGACGTTGGCTGCGCCCAGCTGATCAGAGAGGGAAAGGTCAAGATAAAGCAAGGTGTAGAAGCTGCGCGATTCACAGACGACTCGCTCGTCTTCACCGACGGCTCGTCACTCCCGACCGACGTCGTGATATACGCGTGCGCACTATATTCTACCTCGAGCTCGCTTCTGACCCACATCAGCACGTCGTACGAAAGCATCCGCGACAACATGCGCGCTCTGTTTTCAGACAGCGTTATCGACCAAACAAGTCCACTCTGGGGAACAGACGATGAAGGCGAGCTCCGCGGATGCTACCGCGCTTCTGGCCACCCAGGGGTATGCCTTTGAATTCAACTTCGGAAAGGATCCAACTGACTTTCCTAGCTTTGGTTCGCTGCCGGTAATTTTGCTGTGTCCCGATTCTACTCAGAGCAGCTGGTTCGTGGTTCTCTCATGCGAGAATAATTTATTGAAATTCTTCATCAGGCGTTAGAGATCAAGGCAATTGAATTGGGGTTATACCACAAGTAGTCGGTGTGGTTGAAATGTTCAACTCAAGTCGACTTGGAAATCCATTAGTCTCAGAGCATTGGAGATTCATTTAGAATTCTGCACCAGCCAACCGAGTCCGAATCTCCGTGGCAGATGTAATTCGAAATTCATCGCTTGCGGAAAGAAGTGACCGTCGTGGAAAAAAATCGCCGAGATGCCGAAATACTGTACGTGATATGAAACAACAGTAAACACGGGAAATGACAGCGATCAGGGATTAGCGACGGGGGAAGCTTTGCTCTTTGCTCGCATGACACTTTGGGCATTATACTGGGTGCTCTTACTCATCCTGCCCAATGTCCTCGTTATGGCCGCTCCCGGTTCGTGTACGTATCTGAGCCCGGACCAGTTGCAAAGTGGTGAGGAGGTCGATTCGATACAAGCGCCAATTCACCGATACAGCGTCTACCAGTCCCCGGCTGGGCAGCTCTTCAATCCGCGGTGGAGATGAACTATGGGACGGAACCTTATAAAATTGTGACGAATGACAGACAAGTGCGTCGTACTTTGGCTCAACCTCGTTCGCTGCTGACCCGTTCGAGGACAGTTTCCAGCCAAGCCTGCTTCGCTGTGTGCGGGCATCGCAAAAGGCTGGGTGTGGTTTGAATATCACGCGAGAGTGCAGGGCCACTACAAGTGTAATGCGCTTGTCCCATACGGCCCATGCTCCTAGCGCTCATCGTCGTCTTAGGGAGTTTCAAAATTGAAGCCATCTTACCGGATACCATGGATCGCAAGGTCCCTGACGTTGCCCGAGTTTCATACCCAGCCAAGTTCCGACGAGAGGCGGATTTCTCTGCTCTGTGACATATTTATGCGTCCCTCACACACTTATCTTTACTGCTAATCGAATAGAATTATTTGGGCTTCTTGGCTGCACCATTCCTCGCTCTTTGGATGTCCATCACGAATCATTCCCGAAATTTTGGCGCATGCATGTACTATTCGGTCATGCTTCATGCTACCTGCGTCTGAGGAATTTGAGTTTTGTGCTGCATCCAGATGTCGCGCGCTTGCCCTCGACGCCAAAAATAGCTCTGTTTCCGCGAGTCTCGTAACCACCGGTGCCTTGAGTGCATCGTCTGTGCCCATTCTTCTGGAGCGTCCAAGACTTGAACCTCGTCAGCGCCGTCGGTACAGTGGTAGAACCTGCCATGCGTGCTTGTTATAACCCCTCCACGCTGGGCTCTTGGCGGACCAACCACCTCAGGAGGCTCAACGCTGCACGAAAAGTCGTTGTCCACAAATCTGATTTTGCACTTCGGAGGAGACTAGGCTGTTTTCTTCCGCTTCACGTGTGCGGTGCGGTGGCACGGAGAGTTCGATCCATTCCGTCGAGCTCGTAATAGAGTTTCCTACGATTCAACACCTGATCGCATCCACCGTGAATCGGATGATCCAGTTCCACAACGCCCCATATCTAGACCCGGGAGCATCCTATTTGTGATCGTCAGGAAGAGGTGGTTCGTATAACTCTTTCCCTGCAGATACGGATCGAGCATCTTGCGTGCGCATTCCTATCCCGCCCAGCATATTGCTAACCTAGCTCGGAGCCATTCGACAAGCGAAGCTAGAAGTGCGTTCACTGCGGATGAAACTGAACCACCCAGCTGCGGGGTGGCACACCATTAATACCGCCGGATGTAACGTTTTGCTCGCGAATCTTATTTCTCCGCAAACCTGGCGTGGAAATATCCTAGCAAACATCAAAGCAGCCATGGACATCAACGAGTCTCGATTCCTTGACACTAACAATGAAGTTGAGGGGGAAAAAAAGACAAGAAGCACGAAGTCGAGAAAAAAGGTCACATTTTTATTCCTATTCATACACGTATCAGGGGATGCATGCTGACGGCCATTCTCCACAATTTCATGTGCTATCCCTTCCAACATTCTTCCAACCGCCCTATCACGCCTCCATCCCTCTTGTTGGTCACATCCACGGCTTCCTCTCGCCAGGCTGTACAGACGGATTTGTTCCTTCTTCGAAAGAGCACCCAACCAACCCCCCGGGTATATATCGATGGCTCTTACACCATCCTTTGTGCTTCCCCCAATGCTGCTCCTGGTGGCTCCTGCTGCAGTAGTAAGCACCTCTGCACGCGGCACACTTCTCGGACGTGAATTTGCGGCACCCTGGAACCTCACAGGGCGCTCCAACCGATCGTAACAACCTTGGCAGACCTTTCACATACGTCGCCATCTCGTTGGTTGGTATCACACGCTTGCAAATGTCCAAGTCTGACTGCTGAATAGGCTCCAAGGACGGGAAGTTCGGATGCATGGTGGCGATGCGGAAGATCTCCCGTGTGTCGTCTGAGGACGGGGGGATAACGAGTCTGCGAGTCCCATCATACACTTCGAAGCACGGTGCGCTCCTGAATTCGGATGTGATGAATGAGGCGGTGGATTGGATCTGATAGAATGCGTCGACTACTCTGCGCTTGGCGAACATTGTCGGAGTGGGTTGCGAAAGAGCACAGCGGAGGAATCGCGGGACTGGTTGGGGGTTGTTGGTAGGTGGGATCGGAAGGATAACATCCCCGGAAGTTTTCTGGACCAGCACGACTCCGTGACCCAACGGTTTGGGATGGACGAAAGCATTGCACGACGTCATCCTGATCCTGAGATGATCTAGGGTCTGCGATACCCACATAAGATCTTCTTCCAGGATCTCGGAAGGGACGTCCCCTGGGTCGCCATATGTAAGCCCCTGAAAGACGACGATATCTACCTGACTGGCCGGATCCTCCCCGGCGACATAGGACATTTGTGCATTGAATACCTATGTCATGCATAATTTGAGCAAACTGGGGAGGTAATATCTTGCTGTATACGAACTGTGATATCGGTGCCAGAAACGACATGGCATAAAGTCGTTCTTCCATTCGCTCCACAGTGAAACACAAAGACGAAGCATGTATCAACGAGGTCTGTGCACAAGCCGGAGATCTGACTGTCGGGGTTCATGCATCCCCAGCCGCGCTCCTCGATTCGCTCATACTCCGTTTGAAACCAGTGGTAAGCTTCATTCGATGTGAGTAGAAGCTTGTAATCTCCAGGTCTAACGCAGAGCTCTGTGATTTTCATCGAAGCAGTTCCAGGGAGGCGGGAACGACCTGGGATGAGAGCCGTGCAGTGAGGGCGATGCCAGCAAGAAAGGCTGTGAGAACACGATGAGGTGGCTTGGCCGCTTTGAGTCCACATCTGATCAAGAAGCCGGCATTATTTTTATATGCTCCAGCAGTGCCGATTCCCGAACATGCAACAAAGAATGCTTGTTTACCAGCGATCGTGCATTCTAAACCATATAAATAGAGAACCTGAAGATCAACAGGAGAGGCAAGCACAGAGAGCATTCCAGACCAGGAGAGGAAGGTCAATGGATGAGAGTGTTGCAAGATCGCACGTTGATATAATCACCTGCGGTAAACTGAGAAGATTCTTCGGACGCTTGAACGGATGGTTGCCAGTATTCGCCCAGACTCGGCCAGAACCGAAGCCGAGATGATTATTTGCAGTCATGGCAACGTCTTGAACTTGCACATCCCAGGCGAATGTCGCGTCGTGATTTCTGGAGGCAACCGCGTCGATGGTGAATGCCGATGCACATCCGAAAGCCTTTTTTTAATTACTTCTCAGCCTTCCATCTCACCATGGTTCGCTCCGAGAGATAAAAACCGCAAGCCAATCACCATCTACCGTTTCTTTAACGAAATGACCGGCTTTTGTTTGGATCTCTTTGTTTCACCCCATAACGGTCATCCCCTTTTCTCTGTCTCTCCCTGTCTCCTCACTTTCAACATCAAATGATCTACGCATCAACAGCAAACGAACAGTCCTGAGAATTTGTCTAACCAGATCTGGGCAATCGTTTATATTGGGAGAAGAGTTCCAGATCTCCATACCGCGAAGTGAACCCTGATTTGTACTATTGAGGATGTTGAACCGCCTTCGGAGCATTCGATCTACCAACCAAGCCGGATCCAGACATTCGTTCCCGCCGATCCACGCCAAGGCTGCAGAATTGAAACCGAATACAGACATCTGAGCTAGCACAGCAGATCCTGTGAAGCAACAGCCTTCGGATCTGACTTGCCGTGATGACGAATTTCCACATAAAGGGCCACTCCCTCCCTGTTACTCGTCTTTCACCCTCCACCACGAGCTGACCGCAAATCCTTCCCCTTTCTTCTCGACGTCATGTCTTTGCTCCCAAGCATCCTCAAGGTCAGCCGTAAATCGTCTCAACATCGTCCTCATCTTCCTCAAGCCGGCGTCCAAGGCGTGGTTCAGCGCAAGTTCCGTTTCATGTTGACCTCCTGCTTACCTTAGCTCATCCTCATTGCAATATCAGGTAATCCCGAAGTCGACGCAAAACAAGAACATTCACCGGCGCGAGTCGCTAGTGGCGAGTACCGTCCGTGTTATCTGTTGTTCGATGTCGGTTTACTCTGCCCTTTTTCTATGGCGCCACTCAGCCGACAAGCTCTCACACCGTATCCGACACGACCGCCCCCACTTATATCAAACTGTGTGGGGCGGATTTGCGCTGGTGAGGGAGTTTGCCCAACTCAGTGTGCATATTTCTCCCCAGAATCCGTCCCTTTTACACCAACGCCCTCCACGGAGTATTAATCTGTAGCCTAGAACAGCCTCTTACGTCTTTTCACAAGCCAATCTATCGTTGCAGTCCTGTAGAATCTACCATATAATTAACAAAATGACCGGCTTTCGTTTGGTTCTCTCTGGCTTCGGATGTATCCCCTTGAACCTTATCTCCTTCCCTTCTCGTCTCTCCTCCTGCCTCAGCCAACGTCCCTGTGGCACACAGCCTCCAGGGCGGTTGGAAGTCGGCACCGTATGCCGCAAGTAACCCACTAATCCCACGATCTCCGACCTCTGACTGGATCGGGATCAATTATTCACCGCCGCACGGATTTCATCTTTTTGTGAAATGTCAGAACCAAATCAATGTGATGTTCATCGCTTTCGAAGAAATTCAAGGTCTAAGCCCCGTCGAGGTGTTATTATTCACACACAAACACCGAGATCTCTGTGAAACTCGTCATCCAGTGTCCATTGATTTCAACTCGACACACACACACAAGTAAGACGCTGATGTGCCGAGCAACCGTGGGCTCAAGCGCTATTGTTAACCGTTCTTTAAGCAAATGGTACGAAAGCTGCGTTGGATGTCCATGAAGTACCATCTCCATTCCGCTGCCTCTCCTGTTATCGTTCCTATTTCTCCATTTGCACGGTCATGGGGCCACTTCGGGCTTCTCTTTTCTGTCACTACTGGTTGAGCTTCCTCTCCCGCTGTGCTCATTCTCCATATATCCATCCTCCTTTTGCTTTCTCTCTGTTCTTGCTCTTGGTTCAACTCCTCTATCCTCGACTTTCTGTGCTTTTTAACACACCCTTTTCATTTGGGACAGAACAGCTGGCCTATGCGCAGTTCTTTCTTGACAGGACGCAGCGGATCGTAGTCGCTGCTGCGTACAGCGCAGCTTGATTCGATTGTTATCAGGCCGTGACGCCACGCAATCCTTGCCGACGTATCTGGATATAACAAGGCGGCGCCTTTGATTCGGTTGCCAACCCTCATTTTCGTCGTCCTCAACTCACTGGAATCGCAAAACTCTTTCTCGGATTATATGTGGCTCTAGATCTCGTGTCGGACCGCTTCTGTCTATGGCTGCTGAGGACTGGGCTCGACCAATTCTGAGGGATTTCCCTTGCCATTGCCGTTCTCAAATATTAATTCTTCCAATTAACAATTTCATGGACAATGCTTCGTTCTGCCATGGTTCCCGCACTGAGTCGCTCCTCAATTATTTCGACCCCTCCGGTGTGAATCTTTGCAGATATAATCTGCCCTTTGCTCTTTAGTCCATGGGATCAACATACTGACATCAGGCTCGGCCGTCTTCTTTATTGTTACTCTTCACTCACCATATCTCGGTCCCTTTTACCAATTATCAAAATCTTCGATATCGCTTTGCTGTTTCTTCCTTCACCTTTTATGCTGGCATAACAAACCAATTCCACTCACTGGTCTGTTTTCTGGTGCCATCCAACCAAGGGCTCAACATCTTTTTCTCTCCTCGAAAACAATTGTGTTTTTTCGAGATCTCGTGTGATGCAGAACAGACAGCAGCGGTCCAACACTGCGAATCGTGTAATTTTGCATCTACGTTGTCTTGCCATGTCTTCAATAATTTATCGAGTTCTATGTTCTGGAATTGAAGTTTCGAAATTGTCACAAAATTCTTGAAACTCGTTGCCGGAGCGTAGCGCAGGCACATCTTGTCCACGTTTCGTGAACTCTTCTTCCCATCCATCTATCATCGGGAACGAATCATTTCTATCTTTAAAAACACTGCCATCTAACGTATACCCTTTCCGTAGGCTTTCCGTCGCTCCCCTTCCCTCGCTGACACTTTTTCGCGAGCCGCAGGCCACACCCGTCCCCTTTTCATGACCGACCCAGTCACCATCATAATTGATGACCAGGCTCTGTTGGCTCACACGTTGCAGAACGCAACGGTAGGCAGCCCAGGGGGTTGGTACCCCGGCTTTAACAGCTGCTACAACGGGTCGGTGTTCATACCGCAGGCGGACGACGGCGCAATCTGGGGATGGGGACTCACATTTGATGGTGAGCGTCGATCCCACTGATGCTCATCTTCTTGTGGTAATATTGAGTCCAGGAACCTCTGTGTCACTCTTCGGAGTTACACCACCGAGCCAGTACAATCAAACGATTGGGATCGCGGATCCTGCGTCTGACAAGGATATTATCACGCAGCCCAAGGATTACCGTCCGTACACGTATCCGTCTGCAGCCTCTGGCGGCCAATTCTACACCTCGGGCACTCTACCTGCGCCCGGGCAGATGCTACTCGGGCTCAGCAACGCGAACGGCATCGCGATCGACTACGCTCTCGTTACCGCGAGCGATTCGACCAGCTTGCAGGGGCAGACGATCATCGTGGACGACGCCAGTCCCGAGATTTTCTGGAACGGAAGCTGGAGCGCGCAGAACAACTTCACGGTGCCGGTGCCGTGCCTCATTCCGTCCCCGGAGGCTTATGAGAACGCGACACTGAATTATCCGAAGGGTGTTTCCTTCACTGCGAACATGTCGCCGCATGCGAATACCTCTCATCAGAGCAGCAATGTCGGAGACTCATTTACATTCCAGTTTGCTGGTGAGCATTATGGATACACACATTTCCTGCTTTGATACACTTGGATTTATCGATAAAACGCAGGTACATCCCTTTTAATATCCGGAATCACCCCAGGCGTCGTAGGCGCTCAGTCAGACTGGCTCCTGCAAATGGAATTCACGCTCGATGGCAATACCACCACAAAGGTATTCACCCCTGGAACAGAGACGTTAGTCAAGCCACACTTTGTGTACTTCAATGCGACGTTCGATGCGGCAACGAGCAACCACACGCTTGTTGCGAAGATCTTAGATGTCGCGGGGAGTCCGCCGCCTGCGGCGCGGATCGATTATCTCACGTACAGGCCGTCGTTTGTCACAATTGTGGACAAGCCGAATTTTCCCGCTCCCGCTGCGGGTGCTGCGGGCGCACCGTCAGCTTCAAGTACTACGGGGGCGCCGTCAGCTTCGAGTGCTGCTGCGGTCCAACACCGCAGTTCGGTTGGGGCGATTGCAGGCGGCGTAATCGGGGGATGCTTGCTGCTTGCTCTACTCGTGGGCGCATTCTGGCTCCTGCGACGGAGACGGACGAAAGACAGAGAACAATTTGGTGGGTCTTTGGCTGGTTTGGTATGAATTTGGGCATAGATAATAACTGTTACTCGTCCAGCCCCAGAACCCTTCGCCTCATCTCCTACTCCACATATGCATGAGAGGAACGTGGGCTCAAAACAGGAGCTACTGTCGGGGGATGGAAATGCCTTCGTTGAACGGAGGGACAACCTCGCTGCCGAGATCCAAAATCTCGAAGAGTCGAGAAACGGTGAGATGGCTCGGGGAGAGGGGCAGACGGTGGACGAGAGGTTGCGGGTGTTGCAGGCGCAGATGGATACACTGACGCTGGAGATGCGTCAGCATCTAGTCCCCCCGTCGTATACGGGATAAATTGGGGCGGTTTGTGTATTTGCAATATCGACGGCGTAGTTAGCAAAACTATTATTATCGTGGTGTCGTTCGTTGGCTTAGATCTTCTGGAAAGACTTTGCTTGGCGATCTGCGAGCAGTTGGCGCATACCTAATTTGCAAGACGCAGCCGGGGCTGTGGAGGTTTTCGGTGGGCGGAAGCTTCGGCGGGGAAGCGGGAGCATCATCTGGCGGAGCAGGAGTCGACTCCGCTGATCGGTCCACAGCGGCAACAAGTGGATCAACGAGTGGAAGAGGAAAGGACAAATGGGGCTGGTCATCACGCCGTCACATCTGATGGGTGAAACGTCACTTGCTTTCGACCTCGACCCTCAACGCGAGCGGTCGACTTTCTTGCGCGCGAGGTACGATATCCCACCTTTTCGGTTGCCTTCAAACAACTCAAAGCCTGTAAACTACAGCTGTCTGATCGTTATTACCTTCCTCGTGATACACGACAGCGATGCCAGCACCCAAATCCACTCCCCGCGCCGCCAAGTCCACGCACGTCTCAAAACCCAAGACGAAGGCTCCACCCTCTGTCCCGGACCAGCTGAAACGTCTCTTCACCACCCTCTGCGCGCAAATCGACGGCGGGCACCATCCCAATGCGATAAAGACGTGTGACAAGAGTACGTGTCCTGCGATTTTTTCTTGGAGGATAGCGCCTGAAGGAAGCATACAGTACTGCGCCTCTCGCCGTCAGATCCCGATGCACTGCAGACCAAGCTTTTCCTGCTGCTGACGACGGACCAGTCGGCCGCAGCGATCACGCTCATTGAGTCCTTGAATGGGGAGGGATCGAACGAGCTGCGATATACCTTCGAGCGGGCGTATGCGCTGTACTGCCTGCACAAGCGGGACGAAGCGCGCGCGGCCCTGTCGCAGGACGCGGAAGGCGTGGATGAGCGAGCCGTACGCCATTTGGAGGCACAGCTGGTGCGTCTCCTCTATTCCTTATCCTGCCTGGCTTATCGACTCATGATCCCTAACTCCTTGCAGAACTACCGTGAAGGCGCGTACCAAGCTGCGTTCGACATCTATAACGAGCTCCTCGATTCTGCGCCGGTGCGTGTCCGCTTCATAAATATAGACTCCCTGGATCTTCTTCATGACTGACACATGCGATTCAGACGGCCGAGGAACAAGCGGACATCCTCACCAACATCCAAGCCGCCTCCGCGCACCTCGACTTCATCAACACCACCTTCCTGCACTCGCTCGACGCCCTCTCCGCGTCCGTACAGACCCAGCTCGAGGACGCACCCCCGCCCACCGTCGCCGCGACGCATGCGCCCGTGGCTGCGGCTGCCGTCGCCCCCAATGCGGCCACGGTTCCGCTCAAGGCGAAGAAGGTGCGCCTTCCGAAGGGTGTCGTGCTGGGCGTCACGCCCCCGCCGGATCCGGAGCGCTGGCTGAAGAAGAGCGAGCGCTCGAACTTTGGGCAGAAGAGGAGAAAGGGCGGAGGGGGTGGGGGTGGTGCTACACAGGGGAGCGCTGCGGATGTGCCTGTCGCGGCGGAGAGTAAAAGCGGAGGAGGGAATTCGAAAGGGAAGGGGAAGAAACGGAAGTAGCCGCTGAGTGTGTTCATAAGCGGTTTCAAGTATATGATTCGTACAACGGGATCCGGAATGCAAACTCGTCTGTGCATCCAGCGTACATTAATATTTAGGAAAATCATTCAGACATACACAGTTGCAATCCGTTCGCCGCTATCGAAATTCTTAAAAGATGGATTTCTTTCTTCTGAGCTTTAGGGAATATTGGTGTTTCATGTCGCTCCATTTTCCAGGAATTGTGCATGCATGTTCTGTGAAAATGTTCCGCAGACAAGAAGCAAATGTGGGATATTCGTGGAGATGACCACCTTGTGAGAAAGAAAGGTCGGTGCTTAAAACCCACGTGGCTTGTCCTTTGTCCTTGACCACAAAATGAATATGCTTCACTGGCCTTATCTGCAAAATCGTTCCAAACCCGGATGTGGTACACCGAGGTTCTCGCGTCGCACCACCGATTTTGGGATCTCTCAGCGACATTCATAGCCCACAAACGAAGCGCAGAGGAAATGGAAAATCTCCTGCGTCGACTGGCCCGCTGTGATTGTCCAATGAAGGAACCTTATAACCGGGACTTACGTCCGACCGGCGACGAGCGCCAGGTGCGAGAAGATCTGAACGACACCGCAGGCGGCGTTCTGGTGGAGGACACTGCTTATGTTGCCCGGGCACGGTTTCCGCGTCCTCTCATTGCCACCATCTCCCATGCACTTAAGGGCGCGAAGACGAAGAATGTTGCCAAAGGTGGCGAGACAGCATAGCCGAAAACTGTAACCGATATCATACCTTTCGGTGGAGAGACTACTGTCAATGCAATGATTCTTTGACACCATGCTCTAGAGAATGACTTGTTCATTTTCTCGCTGCTGGCAGTCATGGGCCGAACTTGTCGAACCCTGATCATGCCTCGCATTGTAGCATCTGCACTCCCCGCCCTCATGGTGTTGTCTGGAAGAGCTCTCTTCCAGGTTCGAACCTCTCCTGAACCTGAACCGAGCTCCAGTGAACCGAACCTGTGCCAAACCGAACCCGTCTTGAAGTTTGGGATTCGGGAAATTTTGGATAAAACCGAACCTAACCGAACCTCGGCAACATTACCACTCGGCGTTGTACCAACTGGGCGACTAACTCATACCGCATGTTCCCCCGCGACCTGCGCGACACTGTATGGGGAGGTGGGGCCCGTGCTGTGGTTGCGTCTCCCCCAAACTTGGTTGACTGATGAGATGGTGTCTCGATATAGCGTTCCTCGTCAACCCTCTCGCGCGATGGCTATCCGAAATCGCAAAAGTCAAGGCCCCGCATGAAGCACTTCTTTTTTACGACGAAGATATTGCGTGAGGTGTCGTGCAGTATCATGGATTTTTTCTTTCTCCCAGTGCGGTTCGTTGGTCCCTTTGACTAATATGTTCAACTAATGTATTCCAACTCTTTTGTAGTCGCTGAGATCTTCTACTTACCAGGGCCTGTCCTTTCTTTGCCAAATACAAGGTGACACTAACGCGACGTCTTGGCGAGCATTTACGCTTATTTGTCGACCAATTGGCTACTCGGAGAGAAATGGTTGCACCTTGACAGTTCACCCATGAACAAAGGTAATTCATTTCAACCCTGACTACAGATAAAGTAACACAGTAACATAAATACAGTACATGAATATTGCATAATTGTCGGAAAGCTCAGACGGCAACCAGATCAACTTGTCTGTCACCTAAATTGAAGTCCAGGTCTTCCTCAATGTGGGATAGATCGTTGTCCACTTCTTCCATGGTTTCTGAAGGTGCGTTGAGCTCTGTCAGACGGGCCAAGTTGGCTCTGTGTTGCTCTCTGATATCATCACTAACATCTGCAAGCCTTTTATCAATATTTTTGAGCTGCTTGTTCTGGGATGACCGTTCAAATAATGGTCTTGCTGTTTCCCAAAGCTTGACTGCTGTGAGAAGGTCACCATGGGCCTTGGAGATGTCTCCGAGCCGGAGCATGCATTCTCCTCTACCCCGATGGACATCCATGTATGTAAACCCCTCTAGTGCAACTGTGAACAAACTGGCCGCTGTACACCAGTCATCTTGAGCATGAAACACATCTCCCAGGAATTGAAGAGCTTTATGGATTCCAAGCTTCTCTTTTGATTTGAGGGAATGCACAAGGAAAACTGTGGGCCAGCTTGATATACCATGGAAGCCATTCCACTGACTAACATCTGCAAGTCTCTCCAGGCAATAGCCCATAAGCTCAACATCTCGGCCCCATGATGATTTGAGGCTTCTGCAAAACAATGTGTTTGCATCTGATATGTCTCCTTCTCGTAGATTGAGAGCCGCTTGCAAACATTCACATATTATGATTATCATGGGGAGCCCTATCTTGATGAACAGTAATTTGGCTGTGTTAATATGCCTCTGGACACTATCCTTTGGGGTGTTCATTACTATATCAATCTCGGCAATATTGGTTATAGCAGAACTATGGTGGATAGGATCCTGGTTAACAGGGTTTTCATGTAGAATTTGAGTATGGATGTTATGGGCCTCAACATATTCAGATTTCAGCTTGTGAACCTCAGCCTGACAGATCAAGATGTTATACTTGACAATACCACCCATTCCACAAAGCCCCAATAGATCTATTGCCCTATTACAAAGAAAAATACTTTGCCTGTAGTCACCCAATGAACACCAGCAGTTAGCTGCTATGTGTAATGATTTTGCTTCCATGTATAAATCTCCACAAATCCTGGAAACCTGCTGGGCCTTATAGGCATTTAATTGGGCTGCAGAGTAGTCACCCAGCCGCCAGTTTGTCCATGCAAGGCCGTACAATGCTTCGGTGTGTCTGGTGGTATTTCTAGTTGAAATTGCTAGAGATATGGCAGTTTGACAAAATTTTATCGTGGTAGGCAAGTCCCTTTTGTAATAGTCATAATAGTTTGCTATACTGAGGTAGAATCTACCTGAAATTTTTGTGAGTCTTGACAGAGAGTATTGTTTGAGAACATACATTTAACATTTGCATCATCAAACACCTCAAACTGTTGTAAAGCTTGAGAAATCTGTGCTTCTGCATTGGATATCGGATAATACCACCATGAAAGCAACACCTCGGTGATAACACAAACTTCCAGTCGATAGTCACGAGGTACTGGAAGAATATGACAGTTCTGGTCAAGCAGAGGAATAATGGCTTGCCCCATAAGCCTACTAAATGCATTCAGAGTGCATGTGCAGTAAATGCTATCCTTCAAACCTGGATGGTTTGGTTGAAGTGCATTGACGAGGACATTCTGAATGTTTGCAAAATTTGATGATATTCGAGCAACTGTGCTTGAACCTGACAGAGTTCCATAGTATTCTACATACAAATCAAGTAGCTCCTGGAAATGTTTGAGAAGAGGTCGAACAAGGTGATCTCCAGGTGGCTGAATCTTCTGCATGTATTCTCTAATTGGCACTAGTACTTTCAAATGTTTATGTTCATCACTGTAAGCCAGACTGGTGCGAATCAATGTTGCTTTGCATCCCAAGATATTGTCAAGCGGGAGTTTGCTTTGGACCAAGTCTACATCTGAGAGGCCATCAGGGAGCATTGATAAGAGACTCAGAAGATCTTTGGCCTGGGGAAGGGACTTAAGCCTTGGGCTTGACAGAGACATTGTGATAGATAAATCAAGATTGGATCTTTTGTCATATCCATCTGAGATCAGAGAGGTCTTCTCATATTCCCAGCGGGACAGTACACTAGTGCATCCTTCTGCATCCACTAAATGGGCGAGGAGAGTAATTGCAAGAGGCATGTTGTCTGTCAAGGAGAGAACTTTGTTGACCGCTGCAGGTTCATGTGTGCCATCTGCAATATCAATGAATGTTCTGTGAGCTGCATCTTGATCCAAGGGCTCCAAAGGAGACAGGAATGGTCGACTCCAGCGGACTTTCGCTGGTCTCTCTGCTCCTCGCATTGTAATCTAATGGGATGTGAGTATAGTATAGAATGAAAATGAGTGTGCACCTACAACCAGTGCAAGATCTTTAACATCTGATAGGACGGACAAAAATTCTTCAATCTCATAGCGAGACTCCCTTGGCTCCCACATTGTCTCGAGATTGTCCAGAATCAAGAGACTTGGTGGTCCATTTGAAAAGTGTTGCATGACGGCTCGAGTCAGATCTTTGTCTGGCTTGAGTCCCAGATGGGCTCCAACAAGAGCAGCGAGCTCTACTTTGTTCACTACAGTGTCACAAGCAACAAAATGCCGATACTGCCCATATCTTAACACAATTTCTGCATGATGAACAACTGCTCTTGCAAGACTGGTTTTACCCATCCCACCAGCACCTAGGATGGCTATCCTGGGAGTTCCTTGGTGAACAAGCTTGAAGATTTCTGAAAGTTCTGATTCACGGCCATGAAATATCTTGGGCTCTGATGGCAGCATTGAAATTGATGTGGAGCTTTGATGTACTTGTCAACCAAACTATAGGCAGACCAAGGAGGAGGAATATATACCTAGTATAGGCACCGGAACAGACCCCACTTATCTGTCAAATGATCATTATTTCATTTAGGACAAATCACAGAATGTCTGTACCGATGATGCTCTGTCTGAACGGGATGTTTCAGAGAGAGCTTCAATCATACTGAGGACTTCCTGTTGTATCTTGTGTGCATCTTCCTGCATCTTTGTGATAGCAGCCTTGAGATCAGACATCCTGATCTATAGAGACATACTTTAATAATTGCCACTGTACTGAAGACAGTCAACTTGCGTGAAAAGATTCAAATCCTTGTTGAAGTCCTGCTTTACAGTCCTTGAGGAGGGTGCTCATTTCGCTTTGACGGAAAAAAATCTTGACTTTGCTACGACGTTGTTGTGCTTCAACAAAGGTATGGATTTTATGAAGGGTCCTGAATAATAATATTTAGCAAGAAGAGTATCATGCAAAAAGCCACATACTGTGTGAATTTCCCAATGTCGTTCAACACACTGGGCGGCAGTTCTACACCTGTATCCGATTCAATATGGATGCTAATCACTGCATTTAACAGGACATGTGTTTGTTCCATCAATTGAGTGCAGGTGTCCTGGTTTTGTTTCACGGTCTAAAATTCTTTAGAATGATACATCATTCAGAGTAGAATTCACCTGTATATTCTTCAGAAGAGACCAAGTTGTGTTGGCAATAGCCTCTAAGAAGGGGACCCTGAGCGCAGTAGCAAGGGTTTCAGCAGTACCTGCGGTCACGGTCATGCATGTTGTGATGGTGTTCAGTCGGGTTTCAGCAGCAGTGGGTTTGGGGGGCATTTTTGGAAGGACTGATTAGCTTGCAAGGTGCGCATACTTTATCCATCGCAGTTGCGACTTTCATTAACATTTTCCTATCTCCGGGTTTGCCACATATTCTTTGTTCACCGGGCACCGGGATCACTTCGCATATAGAACAAATTAGCCCGATACGGGAAAATTAAACCAACAGAGCGAATATGGGTAGCGATGAAATATGTCAACGGGAGAGGGAGTAGACTAAAAGCCAGAGAGGGTCTCATGGATCCGACAAAACTTTCGCCAACCCCGTAATTATACTGAAATCATATCATTTGCGCAACACACAATTTCGTGGCCGATGATGCCCCGGCCGCCCATTCATAATCTGCTATAGCCAAAAGCATTCGGCTGCATCAAAGCGGGCTGGACTTCATTGAAACCTATTTCCGAAAACGCTGACATGACGGGCTGCTGTCTTTAGACAGAAGACCACTCTATGCCTCCGGACAAGACATGCGTCCGGAGAAAGAAAAAGCCGGTTCTGTCCTATGGAAACGTAACATTATTGTATCCGATGCACAGAGAGATCGGAGAGATGCAGTTTGGCGACCCCTCCTCCCTAGTTGAGGCGCTCCAGGACCACAAGGAGATTTTGAGTCACACAACTAGGGGTAGGATACGCTTGATGATGATGCATGCGGAGGTTGAAGCGTTGCCATCGGGCCAGTCGTGGAGGATGTTGCTCAAAAGAAAGACTGCGGCACTCTGTACCTGCTCGTATAGTACCTCGTCAGTTCGTGAGATGTGCAAGTTCGTCAGTTGATGGAGGATCGTCGTCGCTTGATGGGGGATCGTCGTGACTTGATGGCACATGTTCGTCAGATCAGAAGTAAGTGAGAGAAACCAGGAGAAACCTCGTCGGATGTGTGCCCGTGCTCCAAAACTAGTGAAAGTTCGTCAGATATCCATGAAAGTTCGTCCGATGTCCCAATTCAGCCACCCATTCGGTAATTGATTGGCGCCTGATGATGCGCTGGTCGATTCTTCCTCTCCCACCATTACCTCTGCCCGTCTCCGCTCTAAACGCTTTTGTGTAAGCATCCAATCGCTGACCACCGACTGTTAATCACATATGTGTACAGGCGGCGATGGATGGGTCTCAGTATCCCCCCTACTTTTGGGACGGCAGCGATGAGCAGCGGCAGTATGCTTTGCGTTCTTTTTGGAGCCCAGTAATCTCACCTGCTGGCAGAGCACCCCTTCCTGTCGATTCGGCTTCACTTTCTGATGACCCGCCTTTGTTCAATTTTCCCGGTATGCTGGTGCTGCGCACTGCCCGTGTGCTGTTCCACTTTCAGCCGATTACGGCGATCCCGCTGGGTTCTTCGCCCAACCGGCACAGCCGTTAGATCTGCCTCTCGGTGCGTCAAAACCTGTCGAATATTCTTACTCCGATGACAATCATTGTCTAGATTTATTTCCCTTTCGTCCCGAGTTATCGTCTTCCGGACTTCGACAGCAGCCAACCGGACCAACACAGTACGATGACCACGCAGTACAGCTGTGGTGGGAGGATTTTAGTTCCAGGTGAGATCGTCGGTTTCACCTGATGAGTTTATGCTGATATTCTGCCCGCTTTATTATTAGTTTTCAAACAGGTTACGCACGCACCCCCTCCACGGGTTCCAGTGCAGGAGATTTATTTGGTGACGGCTCCGGGTAAGATCCAAGGTTCCCGCTACGTTTTTGAGGTGATTTTTTGGTGTAAGAACTTGTAGCTTTACACCCTGAGAGATTACCGAATATCGAAGTCGATAAAACTATCAACTCCATGTCATGTCACATCGATGGATTTCAAGGAAGCGGGAGGTCGAAACGCAATTGCGTCAGACCGTCGAATCGGGTCGCAACTACTAACAACTGGGCAGACCTTTGATACTTTCATCCAGATGGTAGCAATCTTCTGCCAGTAATTATTAGCGAGCGGGACGATACCGCGAGACTCTGCACAGTCGCACATTCGGCTTGCGCGAATGGAGATATTCATACATGAGTCTGGGCCCAAGATTATTGAATTTGAACGCGTGAAGGTGAATATGACCCCGGGAAATTTGAATTTGAAGCCGTAGATATTACATTTTGAGCGCAGCGTGATTAAGAAACACTTCAAAAACCTCGCCGTAAACATTCAGAGCTGAAAGGAGGTCAGTAAATCGATACAAAGCCCTTGACCAGCGTGCCAGAAAGGAAGTTATGTATGGACTTGCCGCGATTCTCCGCAATTGCAGTAGGTTAGAACATAAATTGTGCTGAGGCACAGAAGTGTAACTATTGAAGATTGGAGTTCGCTTCGGCGTACTGGAACAAGTCGGAATAGAATTTGAAAAAATGTGGGTCAGAACACGATTTAAGGGGAAGGAAGGTAAGAGAGAGGGAGCTAAATTTGGAGTCTAACGGAGTCCAACTCTTGAGCGAAGTGAGAGATTTTGGTAATCGGTAGTACAACATTGGTTGAAAAGTTGAGGATTAATATCTCAATTAGGATGTACACCGGTGGTGTGGACTGAGACGCATGTTTGCCTCGCTTGACCTTTCTGTGTTCGATCGGCCCCTCCATCGCAGTGAGATCTATTCTCTTTGGCCTAAAATGGACCGCAGGTAGATCCGTGGCGAAGTGAATATCCTTTCCAGCCCGTTGGATGTGGATACATGGCAGCGGCTGTAGTCGCGGCGGTGGTGGCGGGTCACTGGTAGGCTAGTCCCAGCTTGCGAAGGTCATTAGACCGGATTTCAAAGGTAAAATCCATCTTGAGACTTTGTCAGAGGCTTCATCGACATTGAAAGTAGATAAATCATTTTAAGCACGGGTTTCCTGCACCGAATGCGGCAAAACGAGCACACCAAATCAGCAGAGCAGGTGCAAACAGGTACAAGTCCGCACTTGCGAAGGCTATGAGACTGGATTTCACAACTAAAATCCATCTTCAAACTTTGTGAGATGATTCGTTGGCATGTAAAGAAGGTAAATTAATTCTAATCAGGGTTTCCTTCAACGCCGAATGTGGCAAAACGAGCGCATCAAATCAGCGGATCAAGGTGAAGCTTTCATGCGACCCTCACTGCATCGTTGGCAAATACACCAGTCTGCCGGCCATCTGTTTGGTTACTTTTTTTTTTACTTTTTTGGTAGCTATTTCAAAGCTTGGCACTTTCTCGGAACCCCCAAGCTCGCACACAAGAAATAAAAGAAATAATGGCCAAGGGGAAGCGCTGAACCAGCAGTGCACCTTGGGTGTAGTGCTGACAAAGCTCGGGGCCGATGTACTCAAAAATCTCAAATGTTGTCTTTTATAAGTGAGTGACAGTTTGAGATTTACCAGCCCGTGGTTGAACCAGGCGCGCCATCCCGCCCACGTGATCAACTGTTCACCGGAATCCAGCCACCGCCTAGCGGCCGCTTACCCGACCATCTGACGAAAATGCCTGCAGGGGGCACCCGCTTCGACATACGACAATCTTAAAATACCAACTGACGAGGTTACATACCATCCGACGACCATCCAAATCCGACGAAGTGACAAAGTACGCGAGGACTCGCTGCGGAGCGAAAAAGATGTGGATGTGAGGCAGAGATACGTATTTCATTTCTTTGAGGCTAAATGGACAATGAACCTTGAAATTGGACCATTCCGGCATCGAAGGTGGCCGGAAGGTAGCTCTTCGAGTATTACAAATGGTGTGGGTATTGGATGTATGATGCAAGGCGGTGCGTAATGGAAATTTCGATGGGAGCAGTCAAGGTCTTCCTTGATAACACATTCGCATATGCTGCAATTTATCCTTCCGGATTTGAAGGTCACCAAGGATGTGGAACTCAGCAGGCTCATCGCTGGCGTGAATACGGACTTGCTTGCCCAAATGTAGTCACAAGTTCGACTCAGGGAGGGAAGCTGAGTTGTGGAGAGCGGTATTTTGTCAATTTCATGGATTCATCCGAATCCTCTAACTCTTTCGAGGTCCGCTGCAGCGGCGGGCTTTGTAATTGTATCAAACAGGCCATGTTCTATATTAACCGACTGCCCGAAATCCCCGCTTGTCTTCCTCATGAGGTTTAGACCCGTTTTTGACAGGAAAACAGGAGGCTACGAGTCAGAAGATTCCGATTCTGCACTTGAGGAATTCAGATTCGGCCTGCAATTATTTAGCTGGGCCGCACTGAAGTTCACAGCCTAGTTTATCGTAGCTAGGGAAAAATCGCTCACCGTGTGACCGGCAGTGTGCGGTACCCGTTTTTATTGCTCGTTGGAAGCTCGGTTCAACTGAAATCCCACGTCTGAACTGCTGAAAGGCAGAGAAAACATTGACACCAGTCGAGGCGAGAGGGTTGGAATACTAATGGAGCTAACCGTTAGATCTGATGGCGGAGTCTGAAACGATCCTTGCTTTCGACCTTGACCTTCTGTTGACCTTGAACCAAACTCACGCTGTTGGCCACGATTTGACATCTCAGGATGCCTTAAAACGACAAGAGCCCCCCGAACTGTGTGGCTGCTTGCACTTTTTCGTCTTTGCGATACACAACAGCAAGAGCAGCACTTTGCCTGACCGCAAGCCACCGCTAGGCTCCTGACTCGCCGATCTCAGACGTTAAGACTTCTCCTGGTCGCTTTATCGCTTTCTAATATTCATGAACCCATTCCAGCCTTGGCCGGCCGTTGTTGTCCTGTACGATGCATCCCTTTCTTTTTAGGCTTCATGAAAACTACCAGGACAATGTCAAGCGGCGACCGATGCGTTCTTGAGATGCGCTGTTCAATTGGGGTGGTGCGTGTTGCATCCTCGGCCTCCTGTCTGTATTAAAAGATTCCAAGGATCCCTTCTTCTATTGCCCGTTGGCGACCAATCCAACCACTCCGATTGCCTGTTAATTTTACCCCTTGGCACCCTCCCCGTCACATCCGCTGTTCGCCGTGGGCAACATCTTGATGAACTCCGTGGAGCCAATGGCTGATCGCGGTTAACGACCTCCGCGGCGTCAAGGATATTTGGGCGCGGTCAACAAGTGTCCCCTCTGTTCTCCCCATTTCATGTCTGCCGGACTGGGGCAGACTGGAGTAATTAAGCTCATTGCAATTTTAGTCGTGTGTCTCGGATCTGTCGGCAAAATTAGAAACGCTTCCGGTCTGACGTGGTGGTGATACCCGATTTGGTCTTCTTCCCCGCAACTCTCATGTGCCGTCCTCGGGATCCTTCTTGGCTTAAAATCGCGGGTTCTGCCCATCTGTCAGGCAAACACGCCCCTTGTCCGCGTTGCCCTCGAGTTCGTTGGTGAGCGAAGTGCACGGAGGGACTGATCCCGAGGACATGAGCACGACAGAAATCTCACGCTGTGAGTGTCCTGCTCCACCTTTGGGCTACGATTCACAGGGGGTCATTAATCATAGCAGCTCGTCGCTCTTCGACCTAAATTCACGACCCCGAATTGCATCCCCTCCCAGGCGCACTCATCCTCTTCTGCGTCCGCAATGTCGTCTACTTCCTCAAAGTCGTCCGTCAGGGCCTCGTCCTCATCCCTCAGGCCGTCTGCAACTCCGCCCTCATCCTCGTCGGCCGGATCTATTGTCCAAGCAACAGATCCGACATCCTTTCGAATGCGCCCGACGCCCTCGGGCGGCCCGCCCCCACAGTGTGACGGCAGCCAGAGCCAGTGCGCTACCCCTCCACCGGCAACCCTATACCGTGCGCTCTACGTTCTCGCCATGTTAACATCTTTTCATCGTCGATTTTGCAGTCTATACCTTCCTGTCGACCCTCATCATCCTGCTATTGGTCAGCGGTGGTATTATCGCGCGCTCCGTTGTCCTTCGCCGGCGGCAGCAGCTCGCTATCGCGAATGGTACCTGGGTGTCTCCACGGCGGCGTGAGAACTACTCCTCACGCCCGCAACCCGTGATGTTCGATGCGTATGTTGCTGCGGACGGCACGAAGGACGAGGAAGAGCGGTGGAGTACTATGAAGGTACGTCTCACGCGATGTGCCTCCCTATTTCTGTGGTGGCTAAATATGCATGTCTGCAAGCCCTTCTCCGCGTCTGATATCGCACCGCCCGTGAAGGCACCTGTTCCTCCGCCAGTGGAGATCACCCAACACAGTCCCATTCGCCGCGCCGCTCGCGAGCAGATGCGGAATGTCGTGCGCCGATATAATCCATTCCAATCTCCGGCCCCGCCTCCATCTCTGCCACCGCCGCCATCCACTATCGAGCTCGTACCTTCATCTTCCACTTCCGCTTCCTCGCCCCCTATGCAAGTGCGTGTCGCTTTCCTCGTCGCGATGCCATCCCAAGTGGTACCGCCGCCAGACCACGACGACGAGGAACTGGAGCTGCCGTACCTCGAATTCGGCGTGCTCGAATCTGATGTCGTCGATGCCGGAAGAATGTCCGGCGCGGAGGAGGGCATGAGTGCGCCAGCGGATTTAGAGACGAAATCATGACCTGGTCGGTGTGCCTTGATTCTGTTGGACTGTTGCCCCTACCAGTGCTGTATTCCGTATCACCGCAACATCAAAATGGACGTGTACAGCCCGCTTTCACACCGCCCTTTTGTGTCGACGGAATTTAAGCTTGGATCTAATTCCAAGCAGATCTTTTGAGAAAACGCAACCAAGGATTGCTGGACTTGGTTCGGGTTGGGGAGTTAAACACTTGCGCGTGTGCTGGAGTGCACCAAAAAATATTCTGCGGAGATCGCGCCGTATACCACGTCCGAGTTTTGATATTCAGAGACCAACCCGACCGTGCTGACAAAAAAGGCCCCGTGGGTACCAAACCACCTTCCGTTGTACTCCGAATTTTGGAGTCTCAGTTCAAATTGAAAGCGATAAAGGACAAAAGCACACAACGCCGTCAAGTGGTTTAGACTGGATCTCAACACGCAAAATACATCAATTACAATTACTCGCGTCTGAGGTCTCAGGCGACAATTGCGATGCGCTCATTGAACTCGATCAAAGATTCCGAAAAAGAAATGAACAGTCAGGATATCTAGCAAACTCCGGACCATCGCCGAATGTGTCCTTACCATCATCACGGAAGCGGGCGTGGACCGTCCACCCCGTCGGATTAAAAATCCCGAACTCACCATCTGCCAACAACGAAGAAAAAAATTGTGGGAACAAGAACAGATGAGTATATTCAGCCAGCACCTACAGCTTATATACATGTGTGTAACTATGTCAACGGAAATATGAAATAGAAAGGATTGTTTGGTACAAGGGGAATTGAAACAGTAATGAGTAGTTAGGAAAGAAGTAAACAAAGAAGAAGGAATGAAATAAGTAAAATCAAATAAGACATAGTCTGTAGTTAACCGTGCGATCGTGTATAGGTCGTGCCGTTATTACATAATCATCGGAGCTTGAACTCTTTCCTATCACCAATGAACCTTCCTGTAATTCTAATCATAAACTTCAAGGTGGAAAGTTTCTTCAATGCTCATTATCAACTGAACTGCGCTCTTGAAACAGCGATTGTGGTTTTTTTTTTTTACGATAATTAGTACCTCGGCTGTTCCTGCGGGCCGGGCCATCAAACTGTGGCATCGCGCAGTAGTCAGGCAGAAGGCAGGAAGATTTACTCATTTTGTGTCCCTGAACTCAGATCTGGGGGTAAGAGGCGAAAATACGCATCGCTGCATCCTTGCTGCGGCAGAAAATATTGTGTGATTATGTAAAAACGACGCCAGCGATCATTCAATCGACCTTAACGACAGACTATAACAAACCGAAGTACAAGGGGTTAGAATTGTTATAGTATCTGTTTATAAGAGACTAAATAAGGCATACAATTGTTGAATGACCAATGGTATCCAACACACCATCGGGTCTTCTACAACAAAAAATGCTTACAAAAAAAATCTAGTTCAGCTGCTGCCACAAATCCTCTCCAAATGGAGAATGTGAAACAAGGGTTTACTGCATTTTATGTTCAAATCAACAGTCACGCATCACGCACCCTCCTGTCGATATCGAAATTTGGTACGGGTCACGTGTCACGGGGCCGCTAGTCGAACCTCCCAAGCGTGATATGGGATCTAAATTTGCCTGGAAAACGCAAAAAAAGGCAATTTTTGTCTCGAAATTTGTTTTTCCTTCTTCTGCAGGTGTCATGCACGTGTCGGATCGGTTGAACGGGTCACGTGTCACACCCCATGTCGATTTTAATGTAACAAGCTCTATGCCCCAAACCCCCATGGATTCCGAGAGGCGCCTCGTGACTTATCACCTGATATATCAGGTGATTTATCAAAAAGCTGTGTCTGTTGTCTTTTCATATATAGGATAGGATAATACGGTAGTAGGCGGGATGGTCGAGGTTGAATTTTGACATTTTGACATTTTGACATTTTGACATTTTGACATTTTGACATTTTGACATTCTGACAACGGCATTTTGTTCCGGTGATTTTTGATCAACCCCTGTCTGCACTTCTTCCAAGTGCATAGCATATCGTCCATGTGGACATCCTCACTCAATCCGTGATCACATCCCAAGCACTACATAGAAGATTTATTGGCAGATGTAACAGTAATGTTGTTCAAGGGAAGGGTAATGCTTCCCCCAAGCAGACTTTCCCATTAATCAACACCATATTTAATCAGTTTCCTCTTCGTCTGTACTGTCCAATGAGTGCGCAAACCCATCACAACTGAGACAGAGATATTGGCAACGATTCCCACACTTGTGCTTTTGAAGGAAGGTCTCGATGCCGGATTTTCCATGATCACCAACCCCACTCGAGCTGGAGAAAATCCAGGAGGTCAAGTTATGGTTGAAGCAAGCAGGAAAATAATATACCCATCCAGTGTGTGCCATCATATCAAACAACACCTCAATGTCTTCACCGTCAGCTTTGATAGCTGTTGCGCTTGATAAATTTGAGTCATCAAGAGAACAGACAAACATGATCAACACATACTTTGAATGTCAGCCAGGACAGTTGATTCCTGGCTGAGTAGATATGCATAATGAGCAAATGCATTCAATGTGCTCCCCAGTTTATTATTGTGCCAGGGTGGATATTCATTAGTTCCACTCCAGTGTCTGACCTTGCTGTTTAGCCTTGGTTCAAACAGCCATACCACAATGCCCTCTTGGATGCTCGACTCGTCTTCTTTGTGTACGGCTTTGTACTGCTCCAAGGAGAACCCTGAAGCTATTGAAGGTCCTGCACCAGCTTCGATGACCTCCACACCAAGTTTGAAGTCAGTAACCCAATGTCTAAATTTCAAAATGCATCTGATCAAATTGATAATGACAATAAACACCATGTCGCACCTTTTTCAATGTCCACATCTTGCTGCCTTGCTGCGGTAATGAATTTTTCTAGGAAATACTGAGTTGTGCTCAACCGACAGGCCTCCTTGATGAGCTGAAGACAGTTTTCTTGGACCTCAACAGTACCCTCCCCCATGCCAGTGTCGTAGAATCGTTTTGCAACCCATCATAAATCACCTGGGGGGATTGAGCAAATAATGCTAACCTGTAGTTCAAAGCAGTGTACCTTGTGAACCTTCTTGGTCTTGCCTTGATCAAATGGTGTATCACAAAGCAAGTATGACGAAGGTGGGTTATCAAGATCTTGAAGGTTGGGCCAGTCAATTGTGACCACTCCATCCTTAGCCACAGATGCTGCAGCAAACACAAAGGGTATTTTGGTAAATCCTGGCATGGCCCCAAATTCTGAGCGGAAGGCAATTGGGGCAGAAATCTGGCCTAATGGAAAATCAGAAAAAGCTTTACTGGAACCAAAATAAATACTGACTTCGACTGTGTTTTGACAGACTGAGTTCAGCTGGAACAGGGCCTTGAGCAGACTGACTGATCTTGCGCTTTTTGTTCTCCTTTTCAGTATGGACAAAATACGGAGCTGAGGTCCCGGTGTCATCCTCAAACTAATGGTTACAGTGGTGTTTGGGTTGGTTGCAGACAGCTTATTTGGCGGTTCCACAAGCATGCTGGGAAGTCCCTGGTCTGAAAGGTGCAAAATAATCAGTGTCAAACCATTATATGAATGGAAAAAGTATACCTTTCTTCAGGCATGGTCCACATTGAGGGCCCTTCAGGAGCTTGAGTTGTACGCTACAGCCAGTGCATTGTGGCCAGTCCTGTGCAAAGAAATATAAATAAGTGTTTGGTCTGAATGTTGAACCAAAACACACCTCCATTACTTTGGCGCGTTCAGGATGGTTGACCATGATAAAACACCTTCCACATAGGCCGGGAGACTGTTTGCGACCAAAACCACCCCCAGAGCACCCCCCAGCACTAGCTGGACTGGAACAAACAGTTGGACCAGGCAGACACTCTACCATGAAGAGAATGGTAAAGACTGTGAAGGTTTCCAGATTCAATTTATATGTGTAGATTATCATGAAAAGTAAGCAGGTTTATGAATTAGACTGTACTCTTGGCAATCCTCACCAATCGGCAGAGTAATGCTCACTAATCATGGATTAACAACCACTAATCTAAACACATGAAAAGGAGATATTCACATGTGAATGTAGAATATCATCAACAGTAAGCAGGTTTATGAATTACACTGTACTCTTGGCAATCCTCACCAATCGGCACAGTAATGCTCACTAATCGTGGATTAACAACCACCAATCTAAACACATGAAAATGAGATATTCACATGTGAATGTAGAATATCATCAACAGTAAGCAGGTTTATGAATTAGGCTGTACTCTTGGCAATCCTCACCAATCGACTCAGTAATGCTCACTAATCATGGATTAACAATCACTTATCTAACCACATGAAAATGAGATATTCACATGTGAATCTCTCCAGACTCGGTATAAATACTATGTTAATCTGGCTTCTCAACCCAGAACTTAACCCAGAATCTCAATGGGCAATAACAGTGGTGCAAATGGCCACTACAATGGTACTCGTAAGACTCTATTTTTTTATCCTTGGTGGCCAACTGAATCTCGCTTTTCAGGTCCTCCTGATGATGTTCTCAGTCTTGCTCTTCATGAATACTCTCGCACAAGTTTGTCTTTGAATGCCCGGCTGGATTATTTGCTCAAGGATTACAATTATAAGATTGGGTATGCCTGGATCTGCTGTTTCCGATATATAGGACTGATATGGTTGAGTTAGATTATCTACCTTGAAAAAGCTCAACCGCCAATTCAAAGTTCCAACAGTGAAAAAGCCACCTCCAGATCACATAGCCACCACTTTGGTTGCAGAATCTTCAATGAACAATGTGTCTTCTTGTAATGGCCCTAACACAGTTTGGAATCAAATTTCATTGCAGGATGGTACAAAGATTCCACGGTGGGTTTGTATATTTTTGACCAGCAAAATTTAAATGTCTTATTTCCCATGTCAGTGACACTGTTCGTTGTATTATGGCTAAGATAGACCCAGACGGAGCAGAAACTAGGTTTCTTGACTGCAAACGTCAACCAAAGCAGCAACGTCATTTGACTGACACTGGGGTTTACTATGAACTTCATTTTGATGGCCATGAGAAGTTGAATTTCAAGCTTTGCGGATGGGACCTGTTGGCATCGACATCTATGGTTCTCGCTGCCATTCAAGCAGCCAGATGGTTGAATTTATGGCTGTTTTGTTGAAAAACATGGTGGTATGTTTCCCGATTGCCTTTTACAAACCTCCTTCCAATTCTTGTTCAGTTTTTGTCCAGGCCACAGTGGGTGGGGGGTCACAAACCGGAGAACTATATGCCTGCCATGTTGTTATGTGATGGGTGTGCTATTCTGCCTAGTTTTTCATTGACTGACATGAACAAATAGGCAACAGTGTATGCCGGAGCTCTCACTGCAGGAGGCACCTGCCTTTGTTGCCCTCAAGAGCACTGACAACATTCCGATTGAGTCTTTGTGGCATCTCTTCACCAACTATGTTGGTCTCGACCTCAAGGAGATTATCCTCTTGGGCAGGAGTCAAAGCTATTTTAATCCTGCCTTCCCACTTCATATGTGAGTCTGGTATATTTACTGTTGCACGCTCGGGTCTGATCAAATCAAGTGATTTGTTCAACTGGTTGTGGCCAAAGATAGTCCAATACAGCTTGGATGACTTTGTTGACTATTGGAACAATCACAAAATCCGAACACAACGCAACAAAGCTTTACCGTCTGGAGTTTCACCCAAGTTTGTATGTGACTTCCCAGAGAGATTTGGTCTAACTCATTTCGGAACACCAGCCCCTCAGGACCTCGTTGACTCACTGTGCCAGAGTATTCCAAAATCAAGGGAGGAATGTTATAGATGGGTCTCTGATGAATTTGAGGTCAGGGCGTCAGAGATTTATGACCATATCGGGACTCCAAAGCTAGCACCAACTGAAGGATGGACAATATTTTGCCGAATGCTTCCTCATTTTGAGTAGTGTCATGCACAATATAATCGAGATGAATCTCTGAATAAATATGTATGAGGTCTTGTGATTTGAAGGATTTTTTTTTCTGAAACATGGTTGTAATGGTTGCGAACATTCATCCTGATTTGTTTTGAAGTAGAGTTGAAGGTGAGCAGAAAAGGAGCAGTGTGGCGGTCAAAATTGTGTTCCAAGAAAAAAGACACAAAACCCTTAATCATGAAAGAAAGGTGCATACCAGGGAAATTGAACCGCAGGCCTCCCGAGTCCGAGCTATAGACTCCTTCTGGGGGCTTTGATACGAAGAAGGTGGCCAGCAGCAGAAGGTGTAGCAATCCCTTGTCACTAGACTCCAGGTTCACAAGTAAACCTATTTTGAGGCCCTCCCTTTCCTTCCATGCGCTTGGAAGAAGTGCAAATAGGGGTTGATCAAAAATCACTGGAACAAAATGCCGTTGTCAAAATGTCAAAATGTCAAAATTCAACCTCGACCATCCCACCTACCGTAATGGTCGAGGTTGATTTTGACAATTGACATTTGACATTTCAATATTCATTTCCGGTGATTTCGGAATGAAGTGCCGGACACCCCTATCTGGGTACTCAGGTTTTACAGCATTTGTTTACTACAATGAGCTCATTGAGAATGTAATGAATTGAAATAGGGAAGCATTTGGCAGAATATTGTCCACCCCTCAGTCAAGACAAACTTTGGCCCTCCTATGCAGTCGTGAACTTCCCATGCATCTACATCAAATTCATCTGACACCCATCTGTAACATTCCTCACAGCACTTTGGAATATTCTCCCGAAGAGCATCAACAAGATGCTGAGGTGCTGGTGCCCCAAAATGAGTGTGGCCAAACCTCTCCGGAAAGTCACAGATGTAGTTAGGGGAGACTCCGGAAGGCAGCAGTTTGTTGTGTTGTGTGTGGATGTTATGGTTGTTCCAATAATCAACCAAGTCATCGAGACTGAATTGGATGATCTTGGGCCATAGCCAGTTGAAGAGATCACTTGAGAACGAATGAGATTGGTGTGTAAGAAGTCAGGAAAAGCAGCACACATATGAAGTTGGGTTCCAGGGTCGAAATAGTTGAGTGACTTCTAACCGTAAAGCAAGATGTGCAGCATACAATTTTCTGAGCCTCCATCCACAGTTGCTTGAACAAAGACTGAGGTCGAGTAAGAAAACATAAACACAGGGACAGCAAGAGCACACACCACCATGTTCCTCAACTAGATTCAGATAATAGTGTTCAACAGTTGAAGTGGCCCCGTTATTTCAGCTGGCGGCAGTGGCCAGAGAAGCGAGCCTCTGCACCATATGAATCAATATCTGCCCTAAAACGACGAACAGTGTCCCTAGATGAGGCGTAAGTGTAAAATTAAGGGTTGCAGCATAATATGATATCAACTCACCGGGGAATTTTTATAGAATTTTTTCTGCATCCCAGGTGTAACTGGATTCGTATGGCGGCAACAGTGTGCATTCTATTCTATTCTATCTTCTTAGTGTGCACTCCAATTCAATTCATTTTGATTTTTGCTTCCTTGTACGAGTTGCCGGAGCGAAGCAGCGGTGTGTCTTGTGCAGGGGGCGACCTCTCAAGTGCCATCAGTGATCAACTCTCTGCAGTATGTTGGTGTTTGTCATCGTCATTTATCCCACTGACTGGGGACGACCTGATAGTTTTTCTGGTGGTAAAGTGCTGGAAATGATATTGGGATATTGTTGCAGGAGTCAGAGAATGAAGCCCCGCGTGGAAGGCTTGAAAAACAGCCAAGAGATAGGTTTACCAACCCAATCTATGATACTAAGGACCCCTCGGACTCCCAGACCACCAAACAAAGTAGATTACACATGTAGATGTATTTTTCTGGATTAATTAACTTCCCCAAAGGCTTCAGATGCGAAAGGAGCAACCAAGAAACATGTATGCATGAAGAGTTGTGAGCAGAATAATGATATCAATGATGGTGACAAACACCAACATACTGCAGAGGGTTGATCTTTGATGGCGCTTGACAGGTCGCCCCCTGGTCTTGTGTCAAAATGTCAAAATGAACCTCAACCATCCCGCCTACCGTAAGGATAATACAGTACTAGACGACCTCCGCTTCACTTCAGTATCTGAGACAAATGAAGAAATGAAATGCATATCAGGCAACACTACAATGGCATCAAAAAATCAAAAAGCGAATCAACTTTATCATTGCCGCGGTTTAAAAAAGTAATTAATCATATTAGTGTGGCAGTAAACCTGCTTCCAAAGACCGAGGAGTCCAGCATGGTCAATTCAAAAAGCAGCATCATTTATTCAGTGAGAAAAGAACAACACAATTGGCTGAGTTATTATAATTGAACAACACAAATTAAAGACCAGCCCTTGGATTATGAAAAAAAAATGTATCTCGAAGAGGCAAATCCCCAAGAGTCTTGTATCTGATAGTGGAGGAATGTCATGCTGACGGGAGCAGTTACCATATTTTGGTAGATCCTGGGGAGTTTGTGGCCAAGCATTGAGGAACCCAGTGTGGGCATTGATCCATTCAGTACACACTGAGGAAGGCAACCAAAGATAATTGAGGCAGTGGGGAATGGCAATTGAGCTGCCAGTAGACCTATACCAGCTCCGAAGAATTTATGATAGTAGCAGCTTCAGGGCAGTGATTTGAGGTACAGAGTGATAATAATTTCCTCCTTGACCCGATGAGACGGCCCAAAACCACATAGGGCCTTCCATCGTGCATTTTCGTGGTTTATAGCAGTCTTTACGGGCTTGCTAGGACAGACAGATGCATTACTAGTGGACTATTTACAGCCCTAGTACCTCTGTTCGGTGATACAAAGGAGGACCAGGGTGAGCTCTGAACGGCTGGTTGTAGTACTACTAGGCGCAAGCCAGGTACATGCACTAAGGAGACATATATACTGCCTAGTCTTGCCCTAGCGACATACTCGCTACTAACAGGACCAACGACTGCATAGAGAGCAATGAGGAATATTCTGCTGAGACCTAGGAGGAGGCAGATATGTTTGTTGATAACTAGTAAAGCCTTTCATGGGGAACTAGGACCCAAGAGTAACATGTACATTGACGGGCCTACTAGCGAAAGCTCCTAGGAGCATTTCCGAGGAAACAAACACATGACACATGACAGTAGTCAGGCAAAGTCCGAGGGACACACGTGATGTGCGCGACGCGGTCGCGACTCATAAACCAAACCAAATACCCCTATGTGTATGACGAACGGGACATATTGTCACCCATGCCAAGGATGATGATCAATAGCAGCATGTGGGCGGATCCTAGTAGGCATGCACATGGACAGGAACAAATCTAGGCCGAGCCTAGATTCCTAGTCGGCAGGCTTTGTACTTGCGGGTTCAGATGGCACAGCTAGGACATTTCCAATATACCCTATATGGTGCGTTGATCTCCCAAATGGGATTTCGTGCGGCATCTACCATCAAGACTCGACGCGGCATCCGTTTCTGTGGCTGCAGCATGACCAAGAACCCCGATTCAGTTTATTTGTTTCTGTTCAGTACCTACTTTTTTGTACAAGTATATAAAGTCCTGTAAAACACCGCACAAAGGCAGTTCACTCATCCCCACGTTAGCCTAGGACCAGGTGCAAAGCTTTCACAAGGTGTCGGTGTGCTCAGGATAGTGTGCGGAGATAGTTCTGTCTTCGTATAGTAGCAGCTGTCTATCAATTGGAGTTTGTGTTGGCTTAAAGCGAGAGTTTTGAGTGAGCTTAAGTTCCTAGTGGAGTGACCTGTAAGAAGGCCTTCACACCCAATTTGTGGGGGGTTGCTAGGGCCTTGGTTTGACTGTCACCTTCACACTCGCACACCTCAGGTGTGGATTTGAACTGGGACATCTTGTCTTTCTACCCTAGGACAGCACTTTGGAGTCACAACCAAAGGTCTGCTGGTACGCAGGTATCATTGTCGGCTGCGAGACAATACTCAGTGCAGAGGGGCTGTAGTCTTGGATTCATAGTGTTACAGGGAGTCCTATCACAAGTGTATGCTGCTAGAGCACTCGACCGGTACGCCTAGGGCAAAGGATTGTCCCTAGGGTCCACCAAAACCCATAACCCTACGTATATATTGCTAGAACCGTACATCCGGGACTAGGAAGCTATCTGTATAGTTAGTTAATCAGACAAGAGTCGTTGAAGAGGATCTTTCAATCGCTAGTGCTGGATTTGTGCAAATCTTGTGATTCTGAGCTCTGCTGTCTGCATACTACGGACTGGACCCACAAACAAACTGAGGAGACACATTGCTAAGTGAAGTGTGTGTGTTGTGTGTAGTGTGGTGGTATCTATCTAGTGCCCTAGGGTGTTGGTGTGTGTGCTAGGACAAGAGCTTGCCTCAAAAGGATGTAGGTGGGTTTCCACTGTGGTTGAAATGAATTGCACGGTCTTATGACCATACTGCGGCAAAGTTTGGGCAATGCACAGTTTTGGTAATGGGGTCAGCTAAATGGGGAAGGCAAGGGAGATTTTGAAGACAATAGGAGAGCAAAGAGGATGGAGATAGCAATAAATGGAGAAAACTACAAACATTTACAAAGAATTGCGAGGCATTTTGTTAAAGAACGGTTAACACAATACACCTCAGCTAAATGCTAAATCTCTACATCCACAGGCCAATACGTAGTCTAGCGAAACTCGCAGCACAACAATTTGTTGGGTGTATCTTCAATGACCAGGCAACTTTTCTGCTTGAGAGGGCAATTCCACAATTCATTATTTCACCCTGAGGACGAACACCCTCTGATTGGTTTTCTCCATCTCAAATAATTCAGGTGATTCACCTTTCGAAGGTGGAGTCGACATCACAATGCTATGGACATAGCAGAGACAGCGCTCTAGAGAAAAGGGTTGACATCACATTGTGCATAATTCAAAGAAAGGAAATAAAAAAACTCTAGTAGAAAGCTCCAGCCTCAACTTGAATGAGTGACTACAAGAAGACAATTACAAATTCCCAGGAATACCCAGTCAGAGTGCCCTCTGCACTACGGAAGCTTCATAAAACAACGGTCAAAGAGTAAAAAGAATATGCTTGTGGCATGCCCCAACCTCGGATCGAACAAGTGACCTCAAGCATCTCGCTGTCTCACGGCCCACAGATGGAGGCTGTGCCTGTTGCACTATTGTAGCTTGATTCCTGAGAATACATCATCAATAAAGCAGAGCACCTGTATCTTCGACAAGTATGACACGCACCTCTGGGCTGCACAATCTGCTCCAGAACACAGGACATTGTTTGTGGGACTGATTTTCATAGGCAGAGCACCCATATCTTCGACAAGAATATATGAAACGCACCTCTGGGCTACATGATCTGCTCCAGAATGCAGGACACACTCGAGGGAATGTTTTCCATAGGCAGAGCACTCTCGTTTGTTGCTCCTGGCTTCGTAAACTGGTACACAATGCAGAAATTCGATCAGAGAAACATATTCCTAGCACAGAGCTGCATCACATGGATGGAGAAGCTTGCCATTGGCTGCCAAGATACTGGAAATGGCTCAATAGAGTTCTATGGCTTGGAACGACACAGCAGGAGCACAGTTGAGCTGCCGGAGCATGGTGTAAGACTTGATATTTCACCAGAAGACCAGTGCGAGGCATGGAAATGCATCACCCTTACAAGCTGGATCATAACAACAATGGTGGAAGAGGATTTAGGAGTGAGGAAAGGTAGAAGGAAAGAGGTGGAGCTCAACAAATAAAAAGAGAACAAGACCCAGTATCACTCCCAGAGGAAGGAGACATACTGGCAGGATAGACTGGGATGTAGGATATCCAGACAAGAAGTCTGTTGCAATAGGTTGGGTAACTATCGTCCAGATGATTTGTGAGCTTGGAACCTAGTGTGGAAACACAAGAAACAACCAAAACCAAAACAACAAAACCAATATTGGACAAGATAGACTGAGCCTATCCCAAACCAACACTAGAAACGATGTATGATATTTATTTCAATCACTTCCAAGGTAGCCGACGAGTGTCAGTCCCTAGTTTCAGAGCCTTTAAAAGGTTGAAAGGGAAAGTTGATTGTTCAAAGTAAAAGTCCGACAAAATGTTGTGTTATGATACCTACGAAACTGAAGATCCTCGTTGATAAGTTGTTGCCAAAAGTGTGTAACGTGCATTTTGTTGGTCTCCCAACCAGTCCCAGTCAAGTCTCGAGTCCCAGAGTCTTTCTAGTCAATTCAAATCCGGTATCCCAGTCCCAATATCCAGTGTCCAGTCCAATCAGATGCCAAATCTCAGTCCCAGTATCCTTCCAATCCAATCACACAATGTTTCTGAGTCCAAAACCAAATTAAATTCAATCACAAACTTCCAAACTTCTATTCCTTCCCAGTTGTACAAGACTCGCCCTTTATAAGTATCTAAGATTTGCAAAACTTGAATAACGTGAGGGTTTCTCAGGAGAAACTTTGCTGCTTTCCTCTCCTCTACTCTGACTACTTATATAAACAACGATATGACTATGACAATAAAGAAAATATGTAAAAGAGTCCATTTATCCGCCCTATTTCCCGTGTTTCTGGAGTATTAATAAGACCACAAAGTGTCTCATTGGTTGGTGAGGTCGGATTTGTCATTCCGGGTATATTCCGACCATCCTTGGTAATATCCTTGCACATGGCGACGTGATGGGTACTTGAAACCCTAATTGCCAAGTGTTTCTTGAGTTATGGAACTCCCATTCCTGAAGTATCCCTTGGATTGGTATAGTCGGACCTTGTAGCCCTGTTCTATAGCTTCCAAACGATACCCACTTCCTTGAGACCATTGAATGAGACCGATGAGGATTAGAGTTTACTATCCCCATTGGTATTTGCTATGGTTCTGAGATCAACAATCACAAGACCCAGCTGATATTATCTCCTTGAAACCATGCCCGGCATAGCCACATACCTGGAACAAGTGGAACGACGATCCAGTTGTCACATGCAATTATGTCTGACATGATTTCCCCACTGATCCACGCTCTGATACACCCGATACATCAGAAACCACTCAACCCATTGTAAGAAACGGAAGAAACTGGTGATACGACTGGTAGGTTGAGTTGGGCTAGATCTTCCCCTACATGTTTTGGAGCGAGCACATGTCAGAGATACTCCTGATTCCTCATGAGCACCATCTCGTTACTCAGATGATACTGGCCTCTTTATGGGAAGCCAGTTGATACATTCAATACAACAGATACATGATATACAGAATATTAAACATAGAAAATCGCAAAAACACGTGATTTCAGTGGTGGTTCAATATCCTGCTCATCACAGAGACACTGACCCCACTGATAGAGGTGAGAGAGGGCCAAAGGGTTTAAAGGAGAGGGACTTTCGACACGGTTTGCCAAAAGGAAGTTAATTGAACTTTGGAAAGCTCCTTGTCTGGACCACAACTTGATACGTTGATTGGAGGACGACAACATCACATACAAGAAATAAAATAACCTATCCTTGATATGCTCGTCAACCCCTTTGCGTCCTCTTCTGCATTAAGCTCACAGATTCGCTGAAGAAAATCGAAAAGGCTACCTACACCAGAGGAAATCTATGGAATAGGAGTAGTGGAATAGTTTTCAGTGCAGAGGGCTGAAACAACTATAATAAATTAACAAACCACACCTCATCCTTGGAGGAACACTCCTATATAACCACACCAGATTCAGCCACCACAAATCTCCCCATAGAGGATGTAACATCTCCGACATACTGTTATAGACACTACAAAGTGGTCTGACAGTGAAGGAACTGCAGTCCACATCACAACGTGAGGAAACCGGCTATGTGAGGATCTTGGATACATGAGGAACTTTGGATTTGGGTTACTTGAGAACTTTGGATATACTGAGATAGCCTGAGGGAAACTAGGGTCAATATCTTGCATTTTCACAACTATTTACATGGTCCGAGGAGCCTACAAAAACATCCTGGCTTCTGAATGGTAGAGCTAGGAACCCTGTTCGGTGGTACAAAGGAGGAGAGCTGCGAGCTGCTGACTGTAGTATTACAGGCTACACAAGTCAAACACTCAGTGTTAGCTGGATACACGTACTAAGAAGATATATATAAAGGCCCAGAGGTTCCAAGAAGGTAGTGTCTGTACTAAAGGTACCAAAGACTGCACAGAAGAGGTCTGCAGAGTGAACTGGTCTTGTCTAGAGACTCAACTATTGCCAGATAGATGCACTCAGGATTGTCATGGCTTCTATTCTGTATAGAGACATAGACTGCAAGGTCTGAGGAGGACTCTCTAATGTATTAAAGGAAGGTCTCAGTGGACCAAAAGGTCCTCGGGGCTAACCTAATACGATAGGGTGGCTCAAAGAGCCAAATGAGAAAGTGTACACTATGGGGATTGAACCCACACGAAGTAGAACAACATGTGAATCGCTATGGAAGACTCCAAGGAACGTAACAGAGACAAGCAAACACCGATCACAATTGATTGGAACTGCTTTGAGAAATGCCGATGCATAGGTGTTGATGTGGCCCATTGGAAAACAGACATATGAGAGCAGAATTACCTGAAAGGACTGGATCATCAACCAGGCTGGCAGGTTTAGGCAACCTCGGATGCAGACAGCATTCAAAACTGACACCATTATACCCAAATAAGGGCTCTTGGAGGTCATACTGACTTTCATGGCAATCCAGGCTTCTGTGGAGAGACTACTCAGTGTTTAAGAAGTGAAAGTTCTATTCCAGCTGTCCACATACTATGGACTGGACCCAAATTCAACCGAGGAGTGCATTACAGTTGAGGATAGTGTCCCACTGCACCAAAACAAAGGCGGCTGCAGCGAAGTTCTCATGCGCGCGCCTATAAAAGTGTACACAAAGCCAAACTCTGCTTAGACGCTTATTCAAGCGCCGGTTTGCCGGGGCCGATAATTGGGTGTGTGCACGCACCTTCACTACGGTGCCTTCGGATTGGCACCAGTTTGGTGCTTGAATGTCAGTGCTAAACTTTTTGAGGCGCTACTGTATAACCGGCGCAATGACTTGAATTCACTTGCTATTCCATCAATATACTGCTCTTGCTTTGAAGGATTGGCCGGGGAGAAATTTCTGAACTTGACTGTAACAGTGTAATCTGAAAAAGACCAGAAGGTTCACATACTTATTGTCTTGCTTGAATTTGGTCTGCACCCAGAGCTGCAGAATACAACTTGCAATACATGCACCACCAGTGGTTTGTGATAAACCTAAATTTCATCATATCTGACAAAAGTCTTCACACTGAGGTGATTTTATAAAGATAGAGAGACTGGTAAAAATGAATTGCCGGTATTGTGTGCGTTGTGGCCAGTCTTCAATTAGAATTTTGCTATCAATCTTTCATGAATTCCATGAAGTTTTCAATGGCTTTGCCCATACTTTACTTGCATCATTGCCTCACCAAAAGAAATCCCAGAAACGACATTGATACCAGTATCTCCTTTGCATAGCAAATTATGTCTCTCCATCCGTCCGACTGATTTTATTATCTGTCCTCTTATGCAAACGGCTGTGAATCTAGGGTTTTTTAATTTCTGTGATCAATAAAGGGGGAGGGAGACCGCGGAGCGGTCCCCCGAGCGCTTGTACTATCTCAGAGTAATTGAGGGAGCTGTTGTTCATTCCATTGTTAATCTATTTTCAAGGAAGACAGAAATATTATATTGAAGCCCAAGATGGAAGGCAAACCAGGATCACCATAAAGACCCCCCCCAAAAAAAAAACAGAAGATACAGAACCGCTAATCTACCCTGTATGCTTCGGCTTTGGCCCGAGCGGACGCCACAAGTTCCTGGACATTAGCGTGGAGAGTAGTCGCGAAATCGGCGGGGCCGCCGAAACCGCGTTTGGTGGGAGGCGGGAGACCCGAGTTGGCAATACCAATGGCATACTGAATCCCTGGGTTAGCTGGCGCAGTGCTTGAAAATGGAGACAGTGCATACATCCTCAAGGCCGATCGCTATTCCCTCGTACAAACAGTCCACATTGTTGGCGGTCGCCCAAAAGATCTGGGGCTGTATTTTGGGGAATTCAGCTCTCAGGGAAGTTTGGGATGGCAAGCTGACTCACTGCTAAGACAGAAAGGGGGGGAGAAGTCCGGAAGAAGTCGTGAGGTTACCGAGGGTGTTAAGATAGCTTGAAACGATAGTGCAGTCATTCTTAACAGCGGCCCAAATGGCCGAGAACCCCATAATTTGCTGGCCCATGGTCTGTGTCGTAGCAGCAATACTGTGCAGAGTGGAATTTGCCGCCGCGATCTGGACAAGCTGGTTTTGGAGTGCGGTGACTTGGTTCTGATCTTGGGTCAGCTGAGACTTGGCATCTGGTGATACCATGAGGGAAGATATTAGTGCCTGAGGTTCAAATTACGTACTGCTTAAATCATGTTCGAGGATTCCCAAAGCGGTGGCCTCCCCCGCGGCGGCGAGTAAACCAGCCAACTGATCAATGGTCAGATTTGACGGGCGCATCGACCAAAGCAGGTACAGGACGTACTGCTATAAACGGAGAAAGTAGCGGGAACGCTGTGACTCCTGCGGCTGTTCCAAGGACCGTCACGCCCAGGGCAGCAGAAATCACGGCTATCTTAATGTTAAAGCTAACCAACCGTCAACTACTGGAGCTCGGGTGCGATTTAGCAGACATACCTGGCAATTTGCGCCTTGAGCGACGCGATGTCACTGTTCAGCTGGTCAATCATCTGTTGATCAGCGGCCTGCTGTTTGAGTGCAAAAGTTTGGAATGTCGAAGTGAATGCGTTCATGGAGTTGATGAGCTCGGTGAATGCCTCGGAAGTGGCCTGTGCTGCGTCTCCCAGGGAGTCTGCCAGCTAGATATCCTCGAATGAGTGGCTGCTTCGGAAAAAGAGAGAATCATACCTCGCTATACTGGGTGAGGACCTCGATGGAGAGGCTTGCGGGAACCGGCCCCAGGCGATTGGCAGTAAATGGCATTATAACGGTTGTAAACTCGGTGCAGTATGCGACCGTATTTGAGGCCGTGGTGCGTGAAGCCCACAATATATTGGTCCAATTCTGTGCAAGTAATTCGTGTATCAGAGACAACGTTGCTCCAGCGGTCCTCCGGAGGAGGCAAGAAAAGCACACCTGCGCGATCGCCTGCCATTTTGGCGCAAAAGTGACACCGTTGTTCAGGTTTTCCGAATCGATGAAGGTCAGTTTGTTGAGGATGTTCTGGAACGATTGCTAACCACAAGATCGTGAGTAGGAAATCGCGGATACCAAAAATGCCAGACCGACACTGATCGCAAGGGAGTTCGATGTTGCCGCCTGGATATCGGCCTGGATCGTACTTTTTCCCACAGCAGAGTTGGATGCATTGCAGACCGCCGCATACGAACTCTCCATCTGGCTGTTATTAAGATTCGTCGGAATCGGGACTTGAACATCCTGGCGGGACAAGAGGGCGTTCAGGTCTCGACGTAAACCAGGGGAATAGTCACTAAGGGTACCGCCAGCTACGACGGTCCCAGCAGAAAGGACGAGGGGGAAAGCGAAAAGTCTCATATAGGAGGGAGGAAATGACTTGCGATAAAAAACACACTGGAGAGCCCATGCTTTTCAAGCTTCCTCGCAAGGCCTGGATTGGAAGCAAAATTGAATTGATATGTTTCTAGGCCCAATCTAGGCACGAACAGAAGTAACAAGTGACATGCAGCGGGAATGGTGGATGCCCGTGGGTGAACTTGGTTACATTTGAGCGTCCTAAGCGCCGACCTCACGACTTTAGTGGTCCGTCCATCGCGGGATCGGGCTAGTTCACTGCCAATCAATCAAACAACTCCGTTCGCTTATGGAGCTTGGTCCCACCGGAATTTGCCGGCTGCAATTGAACATTCCACTTATGTATGGTACGTCCAAACGTACAGGGTGGTTCTCCAGGCAAACTGGCCCGTTGTTTCTCCTCGTTCGTTTCTGGCATGCTTCTGACACCTGTAAAGCAGACAGCGCTTCAAAACGGAGCAACACCATTCAACTGCCAATGTCCCAGGGCGAAGGGATGGAAAATCGTGAACGGAAGCAACCAGTGACATGCGACCGGCATGGTAATTGTAACTTGGACCTCATCTGGCCAGGTGCAAAACCTCCCCATGGAATGAGTGGCTAGGTAAGGCTTCGGTTAGCAAACAAGGAACATTCTGGACATTAACGGCCCCGACGTTAACGCGCTGAGACTAATTCCGTTCGTTCCCAGCCTGGTAATTGTAACTTAGACCCCATCTGGCCAGGTGCAAAAAAATCTCCCCATGGAACGAGTGGCTAGGTAAGTCTTCGGTTAGCAAACAAGGAGCATTCTGGACGTTAGTCAACGCGTTTAGACTAATTCCGTTCTTTCCCAATAGTGCGGTGTACGGGAGGGTTTGAGTGAGCAATCTCAAAGGATCGGCAAAGCCTGCTCCCCTACGTATGCCCCTGTAGTCCCTGTAGTGAAACGTAATTTGTCGTAGTTTGGTCCGAACCTAATTCAGGGTGGGCACATTGACGTCGGTGTTTATCGACAGTTCCCGGCCGCAATTGAACACATTCACGTGGTTACGATAAGTAAGTTGAAACGACTGCCTCGTGCCCTGGACCAGTGGGGCGGTCGGTTCTCCTCGTTGTGGCTTGCTGTTAGCACATGCAAATCAGACAGCGCTACAAGATGGAATGATAATGCCCTGCCACGCAACCGCCAGTAACATAAAGACGGTGAAATCGTATACCGGTTCGTTTGCCCTCGCGATGACTGATTCATTCTATACGTTGGCTTCGCTTGTGAGTATTCTTCGAATTCAGTTCCGGACATATCATTTAAATCAAACTCCTTTCCGAGCTTCGGAAAGACTTCGGTTAGCAAACAAGCTACATGCTAGATGTCAACCACCCAACGTATCGGGTTACTATATCTGGCTTGTTGGAACCAAAGTTTGTTCGATAGGGATGTGAAAGGTCCTATGTATGAGTTCGTGGTAGGCATTCATGGCGCCGTTCTTCAGGGTGGAGGGTTTGAAAATCACAAATTCCATGAATGCCCATCTGAGGCTGGCGCTAATTCCAATACCAAATCGGGTGACCTGCAAATAATTAAATCCTTCTCGGCTGTTGCGGGCGCCTTCGGTGCCGCGGAGATGTTGAAAACTCTTACCCGTACATACATCCAGAAAACATGGTTGGGGAATTTCTACTTGAGACTTGGAGTCGATGGTGGTTGAACTTGGATTGAGTCCACCACGAAGATCTTGAGCTCAAGAAGGGTCGAGATTTGTGGTAGATCGCAGTCCTGGTTTGATTTGCCGTGTTCGGCTTCGAACAACGCGACACTGCATCAGGAAAAGGTGCGACTGTTATGTAGCCTATGTATCACCTGTAGCCGCGTGGCACGAGAACCGTGCTCTGGCATTTCGCCGTACAATTTACAGCCGATGGGGAGATGTGGATTGGTCCCAAGGAAACAGTCTAGAGCTCGCCAGGACTGTCGATACTCCCCGGCCAAATTAATCTCATATATTTCCAAAGATACAAGATTCATTGGCATAAACGGAATTGTATGGGCGTCTAGTGGAGGAGATTAGCCCCCTGGGCTATACCCTCGTAAACACCGTGCACATTGTTCATGGTCGTCCAAAAGATCGGTGACTATATCCCATAATTCAGAGGTCGGGAAATTTGATGTACGAAAAAATTGCTCACGATGTTGTGATAGCCATTGGCGGCTTTGAGATAACTTGAAACCGAAGTGCAGTCGCTCTTCATGGCATTCCAAATGGTCGAGAAACCCATAGTCTGTAGACTAGAATTCGCTGCGGAGATTGGAGCCAGTGCTCCTTGGAATGCGGCGTTCATCATTGCGAGGGATGACTGGTCGACCTGCATCATGTCAATAGCCATCATGCTGCTAATTTGTTAACGAGTGGACTCAGAGACATTTCAACCGACATACCGTTGATTCATGGAGGCCTTTTTGTTCTCGGCCTGAGCAAACTCCTGATTAATCGCATTTTGTGCAGCGGCAAGCGGTGCGACTGTTGCGTTTTGAAACATCGAGATGAATGCGCCGACGGAGTTTCTCAGCGCCGTGAATGCATCGGACGTGGCCTGAGCTGAAGCAGCTAGGGAATCGGCCATCTTCAGATCATCAGTTTAGTGACATCAGAGGCAAGAGAGAGTATCATACGGCGGTATGCTGGGCGAGGACCTCGATGGGAAGAGTGGCGGCAGTGATATCGGAAGCAAATGGTACTGTAACGGTTGTAAATTGAGTGCAGTACGCGGCGGTGTTCGAGGCCGTGGTGCGTGAGGCAGCTAATACATTGGCCAAGTCCTGGGTGGATTATTTAAAGCCAAGCTTTTCCAGTGATATTGCTAGAAAACACACCTGCATGATAGGCTGCCATTTGGGCGCAAACTGGACACCACTGATCCACTTTGTGGAGTCGAACTGAGTAAGTTCTACGAGAATGTCTTGAAATGTTTTCTAAACACATAATGGTAAGTGAAGAATCATGGGTACCACAACGTCGGACGGACAGTGATTGTGAGGGAGTTCGCTGTGAAAGCATGGAAATCGGCCTGAACCACACTTTGGCCTACGACGGAGTTGGTTGTATTGCTCGCCATGGGTAAATGACTTGGGATAAAAAATAACTTGGACAGGCCCGGTTTAAACGTATTCGTAAAGCCTGTGTTGAAAGTGTTGTGCTTCCTGTAAGCTTGAATTGTTTGAAGCCGATGAGCAGCAAGAATGGTTGATGGCCCTGGGCGTACCTCGGATGACTGACCAGCGTCAGTTAGGTGATCTGGTCGTCACGGGAACGGCTTACTTCGCCTCCGATGATGGCACACACCTTCAAGTTTCGCCGTTCTTATGAGAGCTATTTTCCTTGGCTGGTCGTTCAGCTATGTCCTACTCTTCTCCTTTTTTTCTGCGCTACCGCAAATGTATAATGTCACTCACCGAATTTGTTTGTTGCAATGCCAAGGAGACGGGGATGTAACAACGCCGGGTTTGCAACTGCGAATACCAAAGCTGGAGAAATTATGTCTGAGATTCTTCCGCCATTGTCACTGTCTCGCTTTGACCGATTCATTCCCTGCGCCCGAAACTTCCCGGCAGTTCGAACCGGTTGACAGAGATACATCGGTTAGCAAACGAGGTACATACTGAACGTCAACAGTCCCGACATAAACGGGTAAAGGTTAATTCCGCCACAAAGTATCCGCCTCCCAAACAGTGCAGAAATAATTGAGTTGACGAATAGCAAAGACAAAATGGATGCTTACGATTAACTTTCCCCACACGTCTCGCAGCGATAAACGCAACCGCAAATGCCCAATAGTCTTCACCCGTCGGCGCGCGATCCAGCCAGTCTAGGCGAAAGGCTATTTCCTGACGCAGAAAAGCAACTCGATCGTCGTCTGTATGCAAATGGGAGCTCCCCAGCAGAATGACCTCCCCCCTCCCCCAGGGCGGCAAGCAACAGGATGCACCGGAGATTGATATTTCTATTCGCACTAAGCGCGGCGTGCAGTGGAACATGAATTGAGCACAACGTGTGTCGGATAGGACATGAGAGGAAGGTGTGCAGAGAGGCTCTATAGGTTGGGGTTATCCGCGGTATCGAGTAGTGCGAGATGCGTAATCCGATCTACACCGGGTGGGTAGCATTGATGCGGCAACAGTTTAAAAACTGATGAAGTGAAAGCGTCAGACGTTGTAGGTGTTGTAGGGTAGCCAGAAATCCCGAAGAGGCGACGATGTACAAGTCAAACAGGTTCACGACCGGTCACAGGCTTTGAAAATAGTATCCCGAGTCTAGGAATGGACAGTTTCTTCGAAACTCGGACGGTTTGGTGGTGATTCACTGGAGCAGAATCTTGGCAGTGAAGACGGGAAAGCCTTAGTGCAGGACGCGCTGGGGCTGGGACAAAGCAGAACCAAGAATCACGACACGATGAAGGAGAGGCTCAATCCTGAGGTGAAATTGCTTGAGCTAGCCGGGAAATGGAGGACTGAATGGGTGATCCATACCAACATTTCACGCGCTTCGCGATCAGCACGAGGATTGGCAGAGCAGCCACTTCAAAAATCGTGCGTTCCAGTTCGGGTGGAAGATGTGGAGCAGTTGTAACTGCCTCCATCGCAAGGAGGGTAGCAAATGCGCTGGTGCGAACGACCAAGATGGTGGTGAGAAGGAAGCCATTGCCGATGAGGCGACGTACCGAGTGATTCGTTTTTATATTTCTGTCCCCTTTGGGTAGGTGCATCCTCAGTAGTCTGATTCCTCACAAAAATGGCCTTCCTCTCAAATTTTAAACCAAGTACCATCAAGGGGTATTCTCCCGTTGGGGCTGCGGACTTGAAGAATCCAGGGTTTGACGGAAGACGATGAGTATACAAACCGCATAGTGCTTTATGAACCGCAAAAAATCGTCCTTCATTCGTGTTTAGACCCTTTCACCGCGTGCATCGCGCGTGGCGAGCGGAATTTCGCTGCATGAGGGGACTGGGCGAGCCCATGAAGGTCGGGGGAAATGCGAAAAGGCGGAGAGATGCCTTTTTCCTACAGCCGGAGGAGATGGGAATCAAATTTTGAGCAGAAGGGCTTGGACGAAGGGACAGCAAAGAAGGTGCGTGGCTGGGCCGACAATGTAGATCAATGTACGGCGGACCAGTAGGGTGGTGTAGGAGGCTGAGAATAGGAGAAGGAGGAACGGAAAGAGAGACGAGCGTTGGGGACAAGAAGGGAGCGGCCAAACACTCACGTCATTCGCGCTATAACCAGCGGCCGAAAATACTCCCTGACTATTGCGCTGCTTGCCTCGTCGATTTCGTCTGGCATTGTCGTGGCCTCGGTCGACCGGAGCGGGAGAGGAAGGGTCGGGGATGAATCCATCAGTTACTGCCAGTGTATAGGGCGAGAAAAAACATCATAATGACGGACGAATAAAAGTGATAATGACGGACGAATAAAAGTCATGATAGAATGGGGGTATTGTGCGAGAAGCGAAGAGAATCCAGCGGCGAAAACAGGGGGCGCAAATGGGCGACGGGGCTATGGGAAGAAAGGGGAGGATGTAAGGCATTGCACATCGATGGGAGAACGAGAAGCACAAGACAGATTCCCTAAGAGCCGACGTAGTGTGCGGGAATAGTTGACGGTGGGCATGGGGGAGCAGACACAGTAAGGAAGAGCATACATCGAGAGTCTGAGTGGCCAGAACGTCAGCACAGGTTTAGTACCTATCACAGACATGCGGACACGGCGCGCACGATGAGCGAAGTCAATCGGCTGGCTGCTTTGTCGGACACGACGTGGAAGGACGAGGCAATGCGGATCCGTAGACGAGAGAGGATAAGAAGCGGGGAAGTAGGAAATGGAAGGATAAGACACATACGAGTGCGGTTGGCGCCGGGGACTGGAACTGAGATCGGCGAAACTGCGTCTTCGATTCGACGGAATAATTGGTGAACCTCACGGCTCGGTGTCGCGCGCTGCCAGTGCGTGCCTGAGGAGGTTGTGAAACGTAACGTACGTGAAACGGTGGTCCAGGCTCGTGGGTGTGCCTAATAGAAGGGCACTTGAAGCTTGCTTTGCGGCTCGACGGTGTCACTCCAGATCCGCGCTGTCGACGGCGTTTGGACTCGGCCACTGTTCGTGACAATAACTGACCTTTGTGTAGTCCAAATTTCCAAGCGAGTACGACAAAAACAGCAAGCAGAGAAAAGAAAGAAAGAAAGTTCAGGCGGACCTTGGGCAGACCGATGACAAGGATTTCAAACTCCGGTGATGTGATGGCAAGTCCCGATTTGGATCCGAGCGTCTTGTCTCATTTCGTCCAGCCACAATGGCGTGTATAAAACGGCGTGGGCGTCTGCACATACCATCTTTCAACTTTACCTTTCAGATTCTCGCTGTACCCGCTTGCTTTCCAGCATTACCGGGCGGGTAATGAGCTCCGCTTAGTCTTGGACGACACACCATTCTTCTGTTTCGTTTTGCTTGTTGCGTTTGCTTGCCTCCGAAGTTCAGTGTAAAATTTACGGGCTCTGCTTGCTCTGTGATGCAATGGTGCTGTGATGAGCTGTGCGTCTTCCATATATCTTTTTGTGGCTGAATTTTGACCAAGAGACGTTAGTAGCGCCGCATATAAAGCGCCAGACCCGCGTTGCACGCCGAAGCGCACCCTGGACGAGCTGCAATGAAATCCAAGCCGAGATGAACCCCACAACCGGCGGCGGAGGCTTCACCCGCTGATTTAACGGATCTCAAGGCGAAACGCCGACAAGAACTCTCGGACCTGCGCATCCCATATTTTCCGTGGCTCTCCCCTCAGCTGACGCCGACTGGTGCTTCACGCACTTCGACTCAGATTCCGCGCATTCCGGTTCGGGGTTTTGGAAGAAGCGGCAGAGGGAGAAAGAGAGAAGGAAGGAGTGGTATTCGAGTTCACCCGCCCACCAACTGCATTGGAGGCCCGAGCGCTGAGTTCGCGATATGGGCACTCGCCGCAGTCCAGCGTCGACTCACGCGCCTCGCACTCGGGGGATACGAGTCCGACGTCGAGTGGTTCAGTGTACCTCGCGCAGGTGCAGAGGACACACGGCGTGGTGCGCCGCAAATGCGTCAAAGTCGCACAACCCCCCAATGCCGCCGTCTTTACCGTCTTCACCCACCGCAACTCCTCCGTTGGCTGCGAGTCGCACACCTTCATTGCTCCCTCGCCGGCCAAGGTCGCGGTCCAGCCGCTGAGCGTCGCGCGGCGCGGGGTGCCTTTCCCCTGCGTGCCTGGCTCTAGCTCTGTGCCCCCTTCGCCTTCCGCGACGCATTCGTCGTCTTTTACATCTGCATCCACGTTTATGATCCCCTCACCTCCGTCCATTTCTCCCGCGTCTCCACCTCCTTCATCTCCGCCATGTTCGCATTCTCCTTCTTCCCCCTCACCTCCTTCCCCTCATCAAGCTGTGATAGAGGCGGAAGACGGCCTCAACGCATCTGACGACGACTTTTACGCTGCGCGCGCGTTCGTCACCCTCTCCCTTTCTCTCTTCCACCTTCGCTAGCTGCCTCTATCTCCACGTCTCTCCCGCCGGCTAGCGTTTCCACCTCTAAGTCTGGGTGTGGAGGCGCCTCCGACGGATCCGCGAGCACCCTGAGTGCTGTGGCCCTGCACGCGCTGCGCGAGTCGGGCGTCATCCCTGCCCTCATACCTTCAGATCCCGTCATAGTAACGATCGCGAGCACTTCACCTGTGCGGCCGAGCAGGGCGCCGCCGTTGCCGCTTCAAACTCGCATTCGCGTCCTGGGTCGAGGTCGGAGTCGGGTTTCGTTCACCCCACTTCTGCTCCTGCGTTTACGTCTACATCTGCTATGACTCCGCCTATGCATGCCTCTCACCTGCGCAACTCACACTTTCCTCCTGTTTCTCGTTCGCACTCCTACTCACGCTCCACTTCCGGCACGCGGGGCTCTACATTCTCAGTCGGGTTAGCGGACGCAGAGGAGGAGGGGAATTTGTCGTGTCGCGGACATGGAAGTACTGGGCTCGATTCCTCCTCGTCCTTCTCCTTCAATGCCGACCCTTTGTGCGCGTATCTAACGCGCACTCGCCTGAGTCAGCTTCCGCTTATCATATTTATGAAGACCCCTCCAATTCGCGTTCGCCCCGCGTCTCTTCCTCATCCCCTCCTCGTGGCCGCCCATGCCCACCATTCACGACCGACTTCATCTCGTTCCGCACCACTTCGCCTCGGGCTTTTGCGTCCCGCTTCCGCGTCGCTTCTGCGTCTCCTCCCTCGTCAAGTCGCCGTTGGCGCAGCGGGATAAGTTCATGCGCAGGTCCCGAACTTCTCCCGCCCCATCTCGCTCGCCTTTCTGAGCACGCCGTCCACTTGCCCCCCGCCGCGCGCGCCGCTGCCGGTTGCCGCGGAGCTTGACGTTTGTAGCTTCAGTGGGGACGTCGCCAATACGCACGGGAGCCGCTGCGGGAGGGAAAGCGCCGACGACTTTGCCACCTTCGCGGCCGATTACGCCGCGTACGCGCCGCCGACTCCGAATTCAAGATATGGGTAAATGGTGTATGACTATAGTATGTGTTCTTGTCGCTCTGCGACGGTGTTTGCTCACTCGGTATTGGTATAGATCCATCACGTTTGAGCGCGACAGGCGAGGCAGAGAACGAGGCTGGAGACGGGGTGTGGGATGGATGGGTCCTCGGAAGGCTGAGGCAGAGGATGAGGAACATGGTATCTACGAGCTCTCCCCGCCCGTGGCGCCCGCACCGTCGCCCTCGCTCTGTCCGTCGTCTATTGAAGATGGGGAGATCTCTGTCTCTGCCTCTAGGCACGATGGCGGGAGCGGGAGCGGGGGCAGGGGCGCGCGCGTGTGTCTGTCGAGTCTGCGTCATCCGCAGTCATACCTTTCGTATGCTCCTTCGAAGCATGGGCAGCACGACGCCCTGAATCGTCCCTACGAAGCCCACCACCATCAGCGCCGGAAAGGAGGCGCGCCCGGGCGCAAGCCCGAGCCCGCGCTCCGCTCACGCTGGTCCGCCTCCATGCCTTCCTCCGTCCAATCTACCTCCCATTCCACCTCCAAGCACGCCCGCCCGCTCCGTGAATTCCGCCCTTCCCCAGGACCATGCCCCGCCACGACCAAAACGGGGCCCTTCGTCTTCCCCTTCACGCGGACGCTCCGAACGCTCGCGTCCCCCACTCCGAGCCAGAGCAAGCCCCGCCCGCGGCCGATGGGCAGCGTGATGGTCCTTGCCTCGCCGCCAATGCAGAAGGCGCGCACACATACCTTCAATGATTACGATGGAGGGGAGGGGGGATGAGTACCCGCGCACATCGACGGGCTCGTGGTCGTCGTATTCACCTTCCCGTGCATCGTCCGCGGGGGGATATCATTCGGCGCAGAGTTTCGTGTCCGTGTCGGGGCCGGGGCATGCCCATAATCTGGGCCATGCGTGGCGTGGGTCACACGGATCGTTGGTGTCCGGGGAGGGGCGAGCGTGCTAGCGCCTTCATCCTCCATCCTCCACCTTCCTCTCTCGATCCTTCTTCGTCCTTTCGATCCTCTAGTATTCCTCCCTCTTTCCATTCATCCATCCTCGCTTTACTCTATGCTGTCTTGTATTGACTTACCTACATACACTCATCGCACACTCGCTCTCGCTGTTTTCGCGCACTACTGTATAGAGTACATACCACACTCCCTCACTCCCGTTGTAGCTATATAAATATTGATTTCTGATTGCTTTTCCGTTTTTCTGATTGAGCCTCGAGCAGCGTCACGTGTCAGCTCCATGAGCCGCCGCTCGCAGTCGTTCTGCAGTTTGAATGAATATATGGCCGGCAAGCGGCGGGTCACAAACAGACGAAGAAACTTATTGGATCATTTAATTTTGTACAGCCCCCGGTTTCATCCAATTTCTATTGGGTGATTGAGTTGGAATTTCGAAATCTTTGAAATAAGCAATTCTAATGACTCAGGAAAATCATCGGGACTTATAGACAATGGTTAAATATTTGCTAAGTACACACTTAAACCAGATTCATTCAGCCCATAGACATGCACAGTTATGGTTGGGGGCATAAATTTAGTAGTTGGCAATGATCCATTAAATTCAAACCCAATGCACCTACTTTGTAAGGGATTATATCTCCCAGATTGAACATGACTTGCAAATTTAAATAAAGTTTTAAACCAGGAAGCGCAACACAATGTAGAAGCGCAACAGCGGTTGTTCCGCTAATTCCGGGCCACAGATAAGTCCAAAAATTGACATTAACACAATATGGTATCGAATAATACGGTCCACAAAAAGATTTGGCCAAAATGACCATTTCGAGCTAGAGAAATGGTTGTGTTTGTGTTGACTGTAAACGGCACTTGTTGGCAGCAAACATATGCCACTTATTCGTTGGCAAAACATTGTCTGAGTTTGTAGTGGGGTTTTTCTGGCTTCTGAGCACCACTAGGTAGTTGCCCAATGCTAAATACCCTGTTCAAGACATTAAATTGACAACTCCAAACTGTTGCCCTTCTACGTGTTTGTGTGCATTTGGTGCCTCGGTAAACATTGACCTTGTTCTAAACAACCATCGGCCCTGGTGTCTGGTGGTAAATTGGGGCATGACCTATATACCAGGGGCCGGCTGCCGCCGACTCGAACCTTGCTTTTGACCGCTCGGATCTTTACCCACGCTATTATTTTCAAGTCACAAAGTTTTTGGTCCTTTTTTTCAGTGCACCCATCGAAATCACTTTACCATTCTACGGTAGTCAAACGTGTACATTAAAGTTTGAGATGCTTCTGCGACATCATCACTTCATCAAGTATGTTGTGCTGGTCACGCAACATGGCGCGCATGGAGGACGAGAAGCTTTGTGGAAAACACATCAGAGAGGCTTCGTGAACGCGAAGTGACACTCACACAGAGAACCGAGGTGTTCTGCCAAATCAAGGCCCCGCCATGAAGCTCCTCCAAAGGATGGTCTGGAAAAATCACCAGATCTGGCCTAAAAAAAGTCACTCATTTTGGGCCTTCCGTCCTGAAAAGCCACTTTTTGGACAAGGGTCGTGGTGTGTCGACTCGGAAAAAATGCAGAAAAAAATCGCAGTGGCACCTTCCCGAGCGGCAAGAAAAATATACAACATATGTTCTCTACCAGACCTTGACCGTTTCACAAAGCTGGACGCAAGATGTTGGGGATGAGGTTGGAAACAGGCCCAAGTCGCGAAATTCTTTCAGATCTTGCCTCGAAAAGCCACTTTTGTGGATCATCACTCTGCGGGAGCTTCCCGGGGCCTCCAAATCAGCAAGGGAACGGAGACAGCCAAGCCCAAGAAATTAGCCGCCGCCGGGCGAAGCTTCGTATACCGTCAAAAAAAAAAAAAAAAAAAAAAAAAAAAAAGGGCCCATGGGCATGATGCAGGCATCTGCTGGGACAGGATCCGAGTGTCACGTACCGTGACTTCGGATCCTATCGGCGCCAATATGCGCCGATGTTCACTAACAACTCGTTTATTTATCACACCGCATTGCAATGCTACACGACCGGTCATATCAGTGATACCCGGTCATTCGAGTCCAGATGACTCTTATATGCTATGCTATGCTATACGTTGACTTAGATACACATGTGCTTTTGTCGCAAAGTCGGTCATCCAGTTTCGCCGATGAGACTACTACCTTAGTATAAATAGCGTGCTTGTATTTTTAAGTGGAGTTCAGTTTGAATATCAACTAAGATTCACCCACTACTGGTTTCGCACTCCCGATCGGCTCCACCGATCTCGTACCCGATCGGTCGGCCGTACCTCGAAATTGGACTCTGGACGTAGAGAAGGGCGCAGCGCACGAGCTGAAGCCAAGTCCACTCCAGGTCTACTGGCAACCGGATTATCGGTCCCGATTCGGCCCCGTGGATATACGGTCCTTGACAGTATATTCAAACTCACTCTTCTTACGTCCACTTGTTTATGGCCTTGCCTGTCCCTGATCAGACTCACCTTCGTAATCAGAGCGCTCTTCAGCGACTAGCACGCCAAGTTACTATCACACCACCGGCGCTTGTAGAACAGCATCGTCAGGAAGATCAGGATCGCCGAAAATCCTTCACTAGTGGCAGTAGCTTCAATGCGGCGCTCCGTAACACAGCCAGCCACGATATTCAATCTGCTTACCAAACTCGACAGAGTGCACACATCGTTGGACATATGGCTACCACTACAATCACCAACCCATCTCACACCCAATACGGGACTGCATTCCATTCGGTCTCCCAGTCCAGTGCCCGATCTCGCCAGGGAAGCTTGATTGATCATCCGGAAAACACTGAACTCCCACCTTCTTCATGGGATTCATCTGTATTTCGGTGTTCCGAGGAACGGCGTCAAGAAGACCGACCTCATAGAGCATCCAATAACCCTTTTCGGGATGGTGGAGATGATGGTGATGGAGACGGTGTGATGGAAGTGGAGGTGGAGGCGGCGGAAATGGACCTCCTCCAGGTCCTCCGGACCCAAACGGCTTCGACCCGGACGATCCGGCTTCGTTTTTCGCCGCACTCACTCGAGCAATCGGTCAGGGTATCGGGAATGCAATGCAACGTCCTATTGCTCCTCCTAGCAGCAAATCTCGGTCCCGAGTCCGGGACCCAGAAACCTTCGACGGCAAGGACCCCGATAAACTTCGCACCTTCCTTTTCCAAGGCATACTCAACTTCCAGGACCATCCTTCGGCCTTCGCTTGAGATGAACAGAAAGTCAACTACATGATGTCCTATCTCACCGGCGACGCCCTAGGATGGTTCGGACCATCCTATGTCAACCCTGATTCCAATAACATTCCTGCTTGGCTTAACGATTACGACACCTTTGTTTTGGAACTCCAACTCAATTTCGGCACCTATGATCCCCGACAGGATGCCGAGAATGAGATTGTCGCTCTTCGCATGGACAATGGTCAAACTATCCAGAAGTATCTGGTCCGTTTCAGCAAGCTATCACAGCTTACGGGCTGGAACTCCGTCGCTCTCCGAAAGGTGTTCTATGACGGACTTCCAAAGCATATCCAGCTCAAACTTCGTGACCTGCCCGGCAGGAAAGCTGACCGACCTCAGCGTTCTTAAAATCTCTGCTCAATCCATCGATGCTTCCCATTGGGAGTGGCAGAAGGAGCAGAAACTTTGTCACAGTCAGGCTCCGAATCCAAACCCCAAAACCGGTTCCCCGGATCCTCCCAGAAACGACCACGGCAAATCGGGCAACTTATATAATACCAACACGCATGGTGACTCCAAGAAGAAGGGCGGTGGGGGGAACAGAGGGAACTCCGGTCGATCCCCTGCTCAAACTTTGGCTCCAACAGAGAAACCGTACGCAAAGGTGTTGGGTGCAGACGGCAAACTACTCCCTGCCGAAAAAGCCCGTCGGCTTGCCGAGAACTTGTGTCTACTTTGCGGAGAAAAGGGTCACCGCAGTGATTCTTGTCCCAAGAAGAAATCGGTGTCCGGTCGCGCTGCCTCGGTGGCTGCGCCTACTACGCCTGCTGCCTCTCCCAAATCACGGGATACTGCGCGACCCGAGGGTTGTGAAAATAGTCCCGATTGCGCAGCAGAATCCTTCTTACGACTTAATGCCTCTGCCCTTACAAACCCCAATTCCTTGTGCCCTGTTCTGAATTCTTCGCAGATTCCGTCGGACTTCCGGACTCTTATTGACTCCGGCTCGTCCGATTGTTTTGTAGACCCTGTCTTCTGTACCACCAATAATCTCACTCGCGTCTCTATTCCTCCAATCGGCCTCCGACTTCTGGATGGTTCCTCTGGAACTATCATAACCGAGATTGTTCATTTTGACATCTCATTCCCTTCTGGTGACACAACTCCGGTTGAGCTATACGTCACACCACTGGATTCTGCCTGCTCTCTCGTGCTTGGATACAATTGGCTCACCCGCTACAATCCGTTGATTGACTGGGTCTCGGGCCAAATCTTTTTCCATTTGCCTGGCTCCGCTATTCCGGCCCCGGTTCCTGCAGTGGAGCCTTCTGTAGCTCCTTCGGTCGACGCTCAACCCCTGTCGATCTCCTTCATAGGAGCAGCTGCCTTTGCTTGCGCTCTTTGTGCAAAAGGTAGTCATCTGTTCCGCCTTGGCCTCTCTGAGATCAGCGGAAAATCCTCGGATACGTCGTCGGCCCCGGATTTATCCGGGCTCCTGCCAGAGTATCATGATTATGCTGACGTTTTCTTGGCTTCCGAGTCTGAAAAGTTAGCACCCCATCGGCCATACAATCTCAAGATCGAACTTGAGGATGGGGCATCTCCTCCGCCCAGTCCCATATATTCCCTGTCACAGGTGGAGTTAGCTGCTCTGCAAGATTTCATCGACCAGAATGTTTCCAATGGCTTCATCCGACAATCTACTTCCCCTCATGGCGCACCAATCCTCTTTGTCAAAAAGAAGTCCGGCGAGCTTCGGCTTTGCGTGGACTTCCGGGCACTTAATCGAATTACCCAGAAGGATCGCTACCCTCTTCCTCTGCTCTCGGATCTCCTCGATGCCGGCTGAAACGCTAAGGTCTTTACCATAATTGACCTAAAACACGCTTATCACCTTGTCCGGATCGCCGATGGCGACGAATGGAAAACCACATTCTGGGCCCGATACGGGTCCTTCGAGTAGCTTGTGATGCCAGAGGGCCTCACCAACGCTCCCGCTGCCTTTCAACGTTTCATGAATGACCTCTTCGCAGACCTCCTCGATGTTAACGTCGTGGTATACTTGGATGATATCTTGATCTATTTGGAGAACCCGGCGGATCACCGAAAGCATGTTCGTGAGGTGCTTCAGCGCCTTCGGCAGGCTGGTCTCTTTGCTTCTCTTAAGAAGTGCACGTTCAGCGTTGAGACCGTCGAGTTCCTCGGCTATATCCTCTCCCCTAACGGTTTCACCATGGATGACTCCAAAGTCAAGGTTATTCAGAACTGGCCAGAGCCGCGCAAAGTCAAGGATGTTCAGTCTTTCCTTGGCTTCGCAAACTTCTATCGTCGTTTTATTGCGAATTACTCGGACATTGTCGTGCCTTTGATACGACTCACCCGGAAGTCCGAGCCTTGGCTATGGTCGAATGCTTGCCAAGAAGCCTTTGACAGTCTAAAAACCGCTTTCACGATGGCTCCGATTCTTATGCATTGGGTTCCAGGTCTTCAATTAACCTTGGAATCTGACGCTTCAGACTACGCCATTGCTGCTATCCTTTCAATTACTACGCCGGACGGCGAAATCCATCCGATCGCGTTCCACTCCCGGACCCTTACGGCGCCCGAGTTGAACTATGACACACAACAAGGAACTTCTTGCCATCTTCGAGGCATTTTGTGTGTGGCTCGAAGGAGCAGTGCCTCCAGTGGATGTTATTACTGATCACAAGAATCTGGAGTATTTTTCAATCACCAAACTTCTGACCCGCCGGCAAGCCCGGTGGTCTGAACTTCTTTCCGCTTTCAACTTCATTCTTCGGTTCGGACCGGGCCACCTTGGCAGAAAGCCCGATGCTCTCACTAGACGATGGGATGTCTACCCTAAAGAGGGGGATAGTGGCTACGCCAGTGCTAATCCGCACAATTTCCGTCCAGTTTTCACTCAGCATCAGATTAATGCGTCGCTTCGTGCTTCAGCAATGTACGTTCCGGCGCTACGAGCTGGACAGATTATGGATGTGGATCGGCTCCACGCGGACATCTGGACGGCCTTACCCTCTGATCCTATTGCCTCACAACATCTTAATGACACTTCAAACCCTCGATGGGTCACTCGCAACGGTCTTCTTTATCAGGATGGACGCATATTCATACCGGACGCATCGGATCTCTGACTACGAGTTCTGCTCGACAAGCATGATCATCAGCTTGCTGGTCATTGGGGGCAAAATAAAACCCTTGCCTTAGTTCGCCAGGAGTATGTGTGGCCCGGCCTCCGAGCCTTTGTCAAAGGTTATGTACGGTCTTGTGTATCTTGCAAATGCTACAAGTACACTCACCATCGCCCCTACGGACTTCCTCAGCAACTTCCGGTCCCCGAACGGCCCTGGGATTCCATTTCCTTGGACTTCATTGAGCAGCTTCCTGAATCTGACGGATATACCAGCATCCTCGTAATAATTGACCGCCTTTCCAAAATGGGTCTTTTCATTCCTTGTCACGGGAAAATATCGGCTTCTGAATTGGCCCATCTCTTTGTTCTTCACGTCTTCTCCAAGCACGGAGTACCATCGCATTGTACAAGCGATCGGGGCTCCGAGTTTGTAAATCACTTCTTCCATTCCTTAAGTGATGCTCTCAACATGTGTTTGCACTTCACTGCCGGCTACCATCCATCGGCCGACAGTCAGACCGAGCGCGTCAATCAGAATTTGGAACAATACCTCTGGATGTACTGCAATTATCAGCAGGACAACTGGGCACCCCTTCTTCCTCTTGGCGAATTTGCATACAACAATACTCCAAATGACACCACTGGAGTTACGCCATTCTTTGCCAACAAGGGTTATCACCCGTTGGTCACCGTACACCCTGAGCGGGACTTAGTTTCCACCCGGGCCCGAGACTTTGTCATGGATTTGGATGCTCTTCACCAAGAGCTTTGTACTCAGATGGTGTCTGCTCGAAAACGCTATCAGGGTCCCGCAGACAAATAGCGAACCGTGGATCCCAAGATATCAATTGGGGACAAGGTCTACATCAACTCCGACGGCTTCTGTGTCGCTCGTCCGACAAAGAAGTTTTCTGAAATCTTCTATGGCCCTTACAAAGTTATTGCCCAGCCCGGACCCGCTTCTTACACCCTTAAACTTCCACGAGACATGCACCAGATCCATCATCCAGTATTCCACATCTCACAACTTGAACCCGGTCATCCGAACACCATAGCAGGCCGTGAACAGCCTCCACCTCCTCTCATCGAAATAGACGGGGAACTAGAGTATGAGATTGCTGAAATTCTGGATAATAAGACAGATCGGCGCCAAAAACCTCCACTGTTATATCTCGTCCGATGGGAAGGCTATGCCAGAACTCCGGAAGAGACTTTGTGGTTACTGGCAGATGAACTCGACAATGCTACGGAACTTGTTGAAGCATTTCATGCTAGGTATCCAGATCGTCCTGGCCCCGTTTGATGCGGGACCGATCGGCCCCGATGCGCGGTCTCACATAGGTTTTTACGCAATGAAGGTCTTCTGAGTGTTTTTCTTTAAAACCTATTTTCTTTTGTTTTCACTCTCTTCGAACAGCAAGATACGACTTCAATTATACTATATTACATTTTATTTCTTCGGCCCCGATCGGCCGCAATACTCTAGGCGCTCCCGCTCGGCCCCTCTCCACGGTCCTCAACTTCTGGCTCTTTTCCCTTTCCTTTCCCCTTTCCCTTCTTCTCAGCGTTGAGGTCCTCGTGGTATGCCTGCACCACGTCAGGGTGGTGAACCTTCGTATAGGCCGCCGCAAGGCGACTGAGCTCGGTGACCGCCCGGGCAAGGGTATGAACCTCCGCTGTCAATTGGCCAATGGCAGCCTCCGTGTGGTTCTGGTTCCCGTGCATCAACTCCCTTTCTTCTTCCAGTGCTCCTCCATCGACCTGTTGTGCTTGACAAACTCCTCGCCGACCACTGTGACGCACCTTGGTGGGAAACTCCACTCCTGCATCCACCTTCTTCGCCTTCTTCTTCTTAGGCCTGCTCAACTCCTCCTCGTCTTCATCGTCCTCGTTACTACTATCACCCCCAGGCCCGATCGGTCGGCCCCGCTTACCGGCCCCGGACGGTCCTGCTTCTTTCTCCTTCCCCTTCTCAGCCGCTTTTTCTTCCTCCTCCTGCCTCTTTTTTGCCGCTCTCTTCTCCAGCTTCTCCTTCTTTTTCTGCGCCAACTCGGCCTCCTTTTGGAGCCGCTCCACCTCCAAGGCCCACTCCTCTTTGGCCTTCCGGATCGCCTCCGCCTTGCAATCAGCGACCAGTCTTGACCACAGAGAAAAGTCGTTGACAGAAAGTTGTTCGGCCTCAAGGGCGCCAATGGAAAGTAAGCGCTGGTGGAACTGCTCCACAGATTTGTCGTTGGCGGTGTCACGAGGCATGTAGGCAAGCGAGTAAGGATGGGGTAAGAAAAGAGTGGGTGGTGGTGTGGATGAAAAGAAAAAGATCGGTTGATTCGAGTCACGTGGTCATATATAGGTGTCAAAAAGCGGCACCTCCCGGCATCATGACGTAATCAAGTCTGATTACCGACATTTTCGGTCTCCCGAAGGTCAACCGCCGCCTCTAGGGTTTGGCGCTAAAAGGGGGATACTGTCACGTACCGTGACTTCGGATCCTATTGGCGCCAATATGCGCCGATGTTCACTAACAACTCGTTTATTTATCACAACGCATTGCAATGCTACACAACCGGTCATATCGGTCATACCCGGTCATCCGAGTCCAGATGACTCTTATATGCTATGCTATGCTATACGTTGACTTAGATACACATGTGCTCTCGTCGCAAAGTCGGTCATCCGGTTTCGCTGATGAGACAGACTACTACCTTAGTATAAATAGCGTGCTTGTATCTTCAAGTGGAATTCAGTTTGAATATCAACGGTACGAGATCGGTGGAGCCGATCGGGAGTGCGAAACCAGTAGTGGGTGAATCTTAGTTGATATTCAAATTGAACTCCACTTAAAGATACAAGCACGCTATTTATACTAAGGTAGTAGTCTCATCGGCGAAACCGGATGACCGACTTTGCGACAAGAGCACATGTGTATCTAAGTCAACGTATAGCATAGCATAGCATATAAGAGCTGGTATTATGAAGATCACTCTCTTTATAAAATTACGTGTGTCCGTCCGAAGCCACTCCGCTTTAAACTCCGCTGATGCCTGTCCCTGCCACCTTGATATTGAACTGCCAGGCTTGATCTGCATCTGCCAAGACAACCGGCTCAATCATTCCGTATCATTGCCGTTGACGGCGGCTTGCCGTCACCATCCAATAACCTCTGACAGCAATCTGATAAGCACTGCCCACGCGCCACAATGACGTAGAAAATTTGTCCTTATCTCCCACCCATATTGCATTGCAAACAAGGGCCTTTGGTCACACTGGGCAGGCTCTTAATAATAAATTGCACAAAGGGGATGGGAGGCCGCGAAGCGGCCGACCAGCCCCTTGTATTGATTAAGAAAGCCATTAGCTGGAATGACATACATAACATGTTGGATAGTTATGATGATTAGTTTGATTCCAAGACGAAGACGAAGTAATATTGAGAGTGATTGTCACGTACCGTGACTTCGGATCCTATCGGCGCCAATATGCGCCGATGTTCACTAACAACTCGTTTACTTATCACACCGCATTGCAATGCTACACGACCGGTCATATCAGTCATACCTGGTCATCCGAGTCCAGATGACTCTTATATGCTATGCTATGCTATACGTTGACTTAGATACACATGTGCTCTCGTCGCAAAGTCGGTCATCCGGTTTCGCTGATGAGACAGACTACTACCTTAGTATAAATAGCGTGCTTGTATCTTTAAGTGGAATTCAGTTTGAATATCAACGGTACGAGATCGGTGGAGCCGATCGGGAGTGCGAAACCAGTAGTGGGTGAATCTTAGTTGATATTCAAACTGAACTCCACTTAAAAATACAAGCACGCTATTTATACTAAGGTAGTAGTCTCATCGGCGAAACCGGATGACCGACTTTGCGACAAGAGCACATGTGTATCTAAGTCAACGTATAGCATAGCATAGCATATAAGAGTCATCTGGACTCGAATGACCGGGTATGACTGATATGACCGGTCGTGTAGCATTGCAATGCGGTGTGATAAGTAAACGAGTTGTTAGTGAACATCGGCGCATATTGGCGCCGATAGGATCCGAAGTCACGGTACGTGACAATCACTCTCAATATTACTTCGTCTTCGTCTTGGAATCAAACTAATCATCATAACTATCCAACATGTTATGTATGTCATTCCAGCTAATGGCTTTCTTAATCAATACAAGGGGCTGGTCGGCCGCTTCGCGGCCTCCCATCCCCTTTGTGCAATTTATTATTAAGAGCCTGCCCAGTGTGACCAAAGGCCCTTGTTTGCAATGCAATATGGGTGGGAGATAAGGACAAATTTTCTACGTCATTGTGGCGCGTGGGCAGTGCTTATCAGATTGCTGTCAGAGGTTATTGGATGGTGACGGCAAGCCGCCGTCAACGGCAATGATACGGAATGATTGAGCCGGTTGTCTTGGCAGATGCAGATCAAGCCTGGCAGTTCAATATCAAGGTGGCAGGGACAGGCATCAGCGGAGTTTAAAGCGGAGTGGCTTCGGACGGACACACGTAATTTTATAAAGAGAGTGATCTTCATAATACCAGCGTGCACTTGATTGATTTGCTCTTAATAGTCTTCAAAATCCCACCTTCATCGGTGCTCGTGCCTCTTATTCTCGGCGAGATGCCTCATTCAGTTTTTTTGTTTCAGTGAGCCACTTTTTTGTATTCATTTCATGTATAGTTATGCCCGCATATACAGTAGCTCATTTTATCTTTATATGTACAGTAGGCTCGTTGGGACTAGTCATCAGCCAGACTGATCGGCTGTTTAAGAGACAGTGGTTGTGATTCCATTTGGTATGCAAGGCAATGGAATAAAATCAAGGACGCATTTGTACGCGCCACAGTAAGCAAAACAATGACGCGTCTGAATTGACGGCACATTGGCGGCCATCAGTGTTTGTGAATGTATCCATGGTCACGCTTTTTAATTGAGGGATTATTTCGGTACCCATAGGCACAAAACAGAATAAATTCTGTTTGTGAATGAGCTGTGGCTCTGACCGTGTATGACTCGTTTTATTCGGCGACGCGCATGAAGAGAGAATTGTTGAAAGTCTGGAACATATAATAGGGGCAGTCAGAGTAGACGGATTACGGAGGATTATAGGCGGATTATACAAAGGATTATGGACGGATTATGGTATTTAAAAATGGCATAATCACTCATAATCCAACCCACAATCCAACTCAATTCTGACCGCCCCGAAAACATTTGGATTATGGAGTGTGATTATTTCTGCCTCTTTGCTGTAGGCCAAGTCCCGACGTCTTGCATAGCCACTCACAGTGATCAAAATGCCCCAAGCCTCCCGACGCACAGGCCGTACGGAGGCGCTACTGAAGGCGTATGTGCGCAACAACAAAGGGCGCCAACGTCGGACACTGTTGCGGCGCCGCGCAGCAGCCCAGATTCGACGAGAAAATCCACCCAGCGCTAGCATGTATCTGGATAATCTACTAAGCCCCTCTTCCGACACAACAAGCTCCTCTGACTCGGACAGTTCGACTAGCGATGACTGGAGCGACATTCTTGGTCCGGACTGGCGGTTTTTGGGCGACACTCTCCTAGCTGGTGTGTCGGTCGACACAGACTCCACATCAGAGCCCGAATCCGACAAGAGCTCGGGAATGCCGGACCTGCAGTCTATCGGCTCCGATTCTTCAGACTCTGACATTGAGTCAGACGGGGGTGCGAACTTTAGCGATACAGCTATGTCGGGACTGGACGCCGACGACGAAAATAGCTCTGATGATTCCGATTCAGATGACAGACGTCCTTCTCTTCTGCGGAGATGGATGTTGGAGGAAATTGACGCGATGCATGAAAATCGTTATGAGCAGCCACGTAATACCCTTCCCCGTGGGCCGTCTTACCTTCACCATGTTCTCACTGCCTTGAAGCTCGGGCGGGCAGATCACTTCCGGCAGGCTCTTCGAGTTAGCCCTCTCACCTTTGATGCTCTCGTTAAGGAGCTTGAAAACGACCCCATCTTCTTTAATAACTCGAATCATGCCCAGCTTCCAGTCGACCAGCAGCTTGCAGTTGCGCTCTATCGCTTTGGGCACGATGGAAATGCTGCCAGCATCCAGAGCGTAGCAAACTGGGCAGGCCTTGGGAAGGGAACTGTTCACCTCATCACGCGCAGAGTTATGACAGCTGTCCTCCGCCCGGGATTCATGCAATCTGCTGTTCGCATGCCGACACCAGAGGAGAAGGAGAAAGCAAAGGCTTGGGTGCATAGCCACTCGTGCCGTAGCTGGAGGCACGGATGGTGTTTTGTGGATGGTACCTTGATTCCCCTCGATGAGCGTCCAACATGGTACGGCGAAAGCTACTTTGATAGAAAGTGCAATTACTCTCTGAATTTCCAGGTGTGTAATTTGTTACCACTGCACGCTACTAGCTTTGTCTCATTGCTAATCTTGCATAGATCGTTAACCTCCCCAACCTTCAAATTATTGATTTCGGGTATGGGCACGTTGGAAGTACGCATGACGCAACAGCGTGGCGCGATACATTTGTTGCTCATAATCACAATCAAGTCTTCGAAGACCGTGAATGGATCTGGGCCGACTCGGCCTATCCGGTGTGTTTTTGTCAAATCTTGTCAGTGTACTGTACAGCTAATAAAATTGTGCCAAATTAGATTGATAAATGGGTCACAGCCCCGTACAAAAAACCCCTTTCCGACCTCCCCGACAACGATAAATTCAATAACCACGTTTCGATGCTTCGCATTCGATCCGAGCATGCAATTGGCTTTCTTAAAGGCCGGTTTCATTCTCTAAAGCACCTGCGTGTACACATCAAGGACGAAGCTACTCACAAGATTGCAACAATGTGGGTCTCGGCCTGTATTGGCATTCACGCGTTTTCTCTACGTGCCGAGGAGAAAGAGCGAGGTGGTGACGCCGACTCCGACAATCCTGATCCTTTTATTGCCGAAGGCCTATCGTCAACTGACAATGACTCGGACACCAATGTTCCTCCACCACAAGCCGTGCCGGGTGGGCGGGATAGACTGAGTAACGGCAAAGCCTTGCGGGAGGATCTGAAGCGAAAGCTATTGGAGGCACATGAGAGACGTAGACAGCGCCGCACTGCTCGCAGTGCTGGACACCGGAGGTTTTAGTCTTAGTCTTGTAAACCTTGATGAAGTGAGGATATGAAGAAAGTAAAATTCAATGTGCTTTGTCAGCATCGCACCGATGGTATGCTGCTGAGTCACCCCTCAATCGGTATTGTAACTTCGACAAACTTGCTATTCAAAAAGAGTGTGATTCAGAACGAGTGAGGTTACGCTACATTTACTATTGAAATGAGGCGTATCAGGAGCAGACGATACGTAAAAGGTATATTCCGGCGATGTCATCATCCCGAAGCGCGCACGCAAATCAATTCCTGCATGTCAATGCTCGTCAGCACAGGTAATGAAAAGGTAGGCAGGAGTACCTAGTAACCAGGAAGAGTGTGGTTGTTGAATGCAAAAGGAGTCGAAGCGGAGGAACTGCCCACATCCGATGAATTGTTATGGAAAGTAGGCAATTGGGGGAAAGAGAATGAATCCTCGTTGCCAGCGAATAGCGATGAACTCCCCATGGAGCTGGGGCCGGCATGGGAAGATTGTGGATAATGGGATTGGGCCATCCGCAGCTGGTGTTCTTGTTCGAGTTTGAGGCGTGCGAGTTCGAGCTTTGCGAGCTTTTCCTGTGTCTTACCCTTCGACTTCTCGATCTGGACTTTGGCCTGCCCTGAGATCTTCGCTAGCTCAAGCTCCTTCCGGGCGCGGATCTTCTCCTTCTTGAGCCGCAAACGCTCCTGCTCAGTGGCTTCCTCGGCCTGGACAACGGCAGTAAATTTGTCTTTGGCGGAGGTCGATTTCAGCGGCTTTGCAGACTGCGCGGCAGGTGCAGGGATGGAGATGGAAGGCTTTGGCGCCTTCGGCTTCTTTGGACGTGGCTCCAAGATGCTCGGCTCAGCACTGGGCGCTTTGCGCTTCCCACGTCTGTCAGGGACTTGCTCATCGTCACTGTCATCGTCCAAGAAGCTCTGACTTTGGTCGTCGGGCCCAGGGCCGTCCGTGTCTGATGTTCCGGTATCCGCCCGTGTGAGGTGATCAGGGAGATCGGTTGTATCATCGGGAGAGCTGGCATGGGTGAAGTCGTCGAAGTCGATGTGGGGAAGCAAGACCGAGGTATCCATCTCGGTGGAGTTGTTGCCGAGGCCGACAGGCTTCAGATTTGGACGCTCACCGATGAAAGAGCGAATCTTCCAGAACCATGGTGAGCGTTGCTCAATCTTATCTGTTACTGACAGTCAGCGTCTTCAAATCTCTTGAGCTGGTCGGCGGCATACCCCACAACGTGTGCAGCTGTGTCCCCGGCTGAAGGTCATCAGCACTCTCCAGTCCGGCCCCGGTCTGGCCCATGGCCTCGATATCAGCACGCGCTGCATCCACTAGTCTGACCTGGAGCGTCAGCATTCAAGACTCTACACTGTGCTTGAAAATACATACAGTTTCATCTTGTTCTTGATCTTCACCCACCAAGGCTTCTGCTGCTTTGCCGTGATAGCTTTTTTGAATGCCTCACCATATAGCGGATCGTCCTCAAACTTCAAAGCATTTCTTGGCCAATAGATACTGATAGTACTTCTTCGGCTTGCCTCCCTTGCGCTTGGTGGACCCCGGGGGCGGAAAGAGGCCACCGCGAATGTCTTCATTGTCCTCGACGGCGTTGACCATCATCCACACAAGTGTGTTCGTCCACCTGCCAAAGTCAGCATTGTGCGCCCCAAGAATGCGGCAGCACACTTACTCAAGCTCAACAACACCATCGGACGTATCATCCTCCTTGCTATCTTCCTCCTCGTCACTCTCGTCAGGTTCTCGCTGTGGCGGTGGCGGGCCGGGCTTGTTCTTGGGTTTCGGCGGTCGGCCGGGCTTCTTCTTGGCTGCTGCGCCTTCTTCCGCTTCCTTGCTTTCAGCTGTTGCAATAGCAGCGGCCTTCTTTGCCTTGAGTGTGTCTTTTGCAGCCCGAGATTTAGGGGCCATGATCGACGACAGGAGAGAGCGCACAGGGCAAAATCAATTTTCATGTTCTCTTAGTCAGCACTGTAGTCAGAAATAAAATCGTAATAGCCTTTGAAGATGAAGGAGAAGGTAATCCATAATCCCCATAATCCATGCAAAAGCGCCTCCAGAGGCGCTTCGAGGATTATGGAGGATTATGGATTTAAAAGGATTCTCCCACGATTAAATAAATCCATAATCCATTCATAATCACAACGCATAATCCTTCGTAATCCTTCTACTCTGACTGCCCCTAATGCTTGATTGTGATGCCCCCGGCCAACGACAAGTTTGGGGTCTTTGTGCGAGATTATGGGCTTATAAATACGGCTACTCAGACTGGCCGCGTCTGAGCTGGGGCCTGATTCTTGGGTGCAACCTCATCAAGTTCAAACCGATGAATGGGAAAATAATGCCGAACAAGCAGAGACTTTTTGCTATCCTAGTTAGTACCTCCCTGCACTTGATCTGGAGACTGAGAAATGAGCGTCGCTTTGATAACAATAATAAGATACACACCCACACTGAAATACCCAACCACTGGCTTGCCGTGATTAATATAACATTGAAACGCGACCGCTTACTTACAAACAAAATACACTTTGGGCGGCTCACTTTACAGCTCTTTGCGGAAGTAATGACACATCCTAAAAATGGATTAAGAAAGAGCAATTTGAACACCCCGCATTTTCAGGCTCGTTCCTCGGTCACTTCTGGCCCGATTAACATGATTTTAAGCGCGTTGGAGAGCGGTGAAGCGGGGCTTTCTAAGTTTGTCATACATATTAGGTACGGCTCAAGTCTTGTGTTCCTAAAAATTCGGGCTACAGACTTTCAGCACAACGTTGAATTGCATGTTCCTCAGTGAATCCTGGACCAATTCCAGCGATTCTAGACTCATTCAGAAGATGAAATCGAGGCACAGGACTGGGCGATGTGACAATTTGGTTAAATGTCGAAATGACTTCTGCTGAATGAACTCTCTGTAGCATAGAGTAATTTCATTCTGTACAGTTCATATCGTGTATGCCACACGGCTGAATATTTCACACTTGTTTGTCGCCTCCTTAGCTTTTAGAATGATTTGGATTGAAGCGAATCGGCCCAGAATTGGCTGAGAACTGACCGTTGGTATGTCAAGGTCATACCACACAGCCTGAATTTTGAGATATTGGAGTTTCTTATTTCAACAAGCAAGTAGGATATGGTTTGAAAGCGCTGCTTAAGCGCTCTCTAAAGCACTATAAATTATCCAGGTCTGTTGAGAAATGATCAAGAAATGAACTCGGCAATTTGGTGCATCAAACTTGTTCTTATTCATCAAAATTTGATGGGTGTCATTACTTTCGCAAATAGCTGTAAAAAGACAGAAGGTCCTCAATACTTGGAGTGGTCTTCTCTGGAATGAAGATTCATTGCCGGATGACTGGATTCAGTCAGATCGGGTTTTAGTGGGTATACAACCTATTTCTATAAAGCATGGTGTTGGATAACTCAACTCCTGGTCGGAGTCCCACACTTGGTTCCAAATACCGTGCGTAATTGACATTTCCCAATGGACAACTATCGGCTTCTAGGTCTGTGACACTGTGTTTGGCTGAGAATCCTCGGTCATGGCAACTTTTGAACTACTTGAAGCTCGAGCTCCTTCACCCAATATGCAAATGCAAAAAGGCACTGAACACTTTGATTTGATTCAAACACATCAGCTTCAACTTGGCTTCAACTCCAGTCCCTTTCTCAGACCAACTTTGCTTGTTAACTCGGCCTGGACTCTCCCAAGCTCGATCCGTACAGCTTGCGGCGGGGGGTCGTCGTGATCACATTTTTGAATAGTTTCATTTACATATCGTAGGCGCACTGCGGTCATCTCGAAATCCGTATAATGTTTCCACAGCATAACGTTGCCCTCATTGTGGCACGAGTTATTCTACTGGAAGCCTGAGCTGCTGGAAAGGTATTTTGTTGACGCCATAAATTCATTCTTCGGTCGATGCTTGCCCGATCGCCAGAGTCTTGGGCTATATTATTTCTTCAACATCTATGACTGAGACATACAAAGTGAACACAAGATCGGATCCAAAACCGGGACCATTACGCCTCAGATGGCCACCATGAGCTAGCCAAAATCATCCGGTGTGCTACGAAATCTGGTCAGAAATCTGCCTCCCTTCACCTAGGATTTGTCACTGATATTCTTCACCAGTTCGTGTCTTCGTGCATCGTATTTTCTGTGTGGATGGCATTGTTACAAACAAGTTTCGATCCAGACAACATTCTCAAATCACCTAGAAGCTTTGTTCCAGCCCTGAAGGCAATTTTTCAGTTTCCCTCTTGAAGTTGGACAACTGCTCAAAAAATACCTAGACCTATGGCACCTGATCACCGATGTCAAAGAAAGGCTTGGTCCAGGTGTACGCCGAAGGGTGTCCAGGTCGTGCTGGTAAAGTCGCCGAGTCGTGCAGGGAAATGATGATATCGAATGAATGAGAATGGATCTAGCTGTAGAATAATCACTAAGATGAATATATGCGAAAACTTAGCTCAAGTGTCGTGTAGGGAACGTGGATTCGCACGCAGATGCTCAGAAATGTGGTGTATAGTGGTGGTGGTACGAGACAAAGAGAGAAGGTGACGTAAAGTAGGTCCAAAATAAACAAATAAAGCAGTAACCGCATATGTAAAAGAGTCCGTGGTAAAAGCCGTAGCTAAAAGCAAACCAACCCCAGCGATCCAGGAGCTACGCAAAGAAGAGATAGGGAGACTCGCTGCCCTGCAACAGCATTGAGAATGGGTGCCCAATCCACCTCAAGGTCAATCCCCGGCGTAGTCCGAGATGCCCGAAGCGGTTCAACCCGTCGCTTTGGCGGTACGTAGTGAGGAGAAAATCAATATCTGTGTGAGGTATGATATGAATGAGTGTAAGGATATCGAGCAAGTAGAAGAATGAAGCAAGAAATAGATATAATGCATGGAGATATTCAGTTGGAAGGTCTAACTGGCTCGGGACTTGAAGGCGACGTGCGAGGCAGGTCGCACTTCCACACCGACACATTCTACTTCTTCCTGCACTACAACTACATTGTTCATACGCCACGGGGAAGCAAAGGCATCCACCACAAAATCCTTCCCAACTTCCTCGCCGAGCGATTGAGCTCCTTCCTTCGCAATGCCCACAAGACCCATCATCGCTTGAAAGCAAATCTCTCAATTGCTGCATGGTATTGTAGCCTCACCAAACAGATTCTGTTCAGCCTTTTCCCGTACGTTACCCTCTTCTCTTCTCTTCTCATGTCCTCGGAAGAAAATTCAACAAACAAATCCACAGGCAATGGTGGGCCCAGTCATCACACAAATTATCGCCGGCAAAACAGGCAGCACAAAATTTTGGGAACACACCTCGTTGCTCTTTAAGTGTGGCTATTTCAAAGGGAACTATGATGTCTGTCCTAGCACACACTGGCTGCCGAACGAGCTGGAACGATCCAAGCAGCCATGGTCTTCTCAAAATACTTCTTTCTTCCCTTCAAATTTCTTTTCTAATATTCACCACCAGCAGATGAACACCGCAAATATGTGTTCAGCCAACACGCCATGAATTTCGGGACCGCTGGATTTTGGGATTGCATGCTCGGTGAGGCTCCGCCAAACCCGACACAGCGACACACCTGTCAAAGATCAGGAAATCCAACACGCCTCAGAAAGTCCAACACATTGAAGAAAACCCGACACATTCTCAGATCTAGATCTAAGATCGCATTTGACCCCTCCCCTGTCGCGTGCATGGCGCCTCGCTCCCGTCCGCTACTAGTTTCCAGCGTGCCCGGGCTTCCCCAACTGTAACTTTTCCATGCTCTTTCTACTTGCGCTCTCAAATTCACCTTTAGCACAGAGTCTACATAACCTCCCAAGGAATTAGTATACACCAGTAGCTTGGATATATGGAAATTTTGAATTTGAAAGGCAACACTACAGAATTTGAGCTACTATGTAGTTCGAACCTCCCGAAAGGCCCACAAGTCTATCTCGCGCCACATGCATGCCGCTGGCCTTGGGCCCAGCCAGCACGATCCTGCCGCCACCAATTTGGGCATATTGTGTTGCTGTGTGGGTGGTACGTTCACCGATTGTTCCAGTGAGCGTGGAGCAACCCGGCGGCGGATGTACATTTATCAAAATTGTGGCATCGAGCAAGTCGACAGCGTATACGGTGAGGCTACGATCGAAGGTCTGTGCCACTACAGACCTTGATTTCTGTGCTCACAAAATCCGCGCTGGTCCAGAGGCAACCTGCCGCGGCTGTCGGATCTGTTCAAGCAGCATTACGCAGGGTGCTGGGCGGGCGGGCATGTACGCTGTATGACATACAAATTGAGTGGGCTCTTTGCTCACCATTATGGGCAACAGAACTCACTCTCAGTCCATGCACAAGCCGACGTTGAAACCATGCGTCCCGCGCTGTCGTAGTCTAGCAGAAAGAAGCCGCTAGGGTGTCAGGAGGACGTGAGCATCGCGTGATTCGGCGTACCCTGAGTTGATTTGAATATGTGCTCGACTCTCTCTCGGCGCCAACTCAGCGCCGTGCTGCTGTATGCAGGCATTGTCGGCCGTGTTCGTGGTTGGATTCTGTGGATGATGATGGTTGGAAGCAGGTTGGATTGTCACAGTGATGGGCTGACAGCACAATGGGACGAGACATCTAGCCGGGTGTGTTGGATTTTCTGAACGAAGAATAAATGTGTTAGATTCTCTGAAAAATCATGTCAATGTCTCGGCTTTTCTAGCATGTGTCGGATTTACTGATATTTGACAGGTGTGTTGCTGTGTCGCGTTTCCTATATCCTCGCGCTCGGTCGAAGGTGTGAGAAAGTGACAGTAGCAGCAGGAACGCCAGGCTGCTCTAATTGCTGTGTCGAAGCGTACGGGAGTCTTGTTGATGAGAGCAGGAGCTGGTTGTTGAGTAGCCAATGGTGGATTGATTTGTGAGTGGAAGACTGACGCTAAGCTTGGAAGGACCTTGGGAGATTGCTTACAATTGGTGATGGATAGTCCTGGATAATTTATTATAGTGGTGATAAGCCGTGTAATAAACCAGGCATGAAAATCACATATTTTCAAACTTAACTATTATTACATGCACATCTAAGGAACGATAAGGCTTTATAAGTGCTAGGGACGTGTTACCCACCACAGACCAAGCCTTGGGACCACATACCCAAGGAGGGTCGTCCAAGTGGACCCAGGTGTATAAAATCCAGTGAAGGAAGCACCAGGGGGCACTACTCATATCACCAAAACGAGGAGCCACTAGGTTTCTTGCCGATTAAACCAGTTGCTTATCACGAAATACCATCGTGATAATCTTGCAAAGTTCCATGTTGGCTTGTATTGACGCGATGAGTCACATGACACACAAGAGGTCTAGAAGTGGTCCACCGAAACGAGTCCGAGGCTCGTGATCAGTATTGATCGCGATTGATCCAATGCCCATTTAGGAACCAAGTGGTTCACAAGTAATTGTGGTCCGACCACTGGCCCCAAACATGAAGTGTTTGGTATCACTAGAAAGCTATAGGCCAGGGCTTCACATAAAGGGGACGAGGCTCGGGGAGGAGCAAAATACCAGGAACAGGTTATTCAGGTTTGGAGTTCCTAACCCCTTGAATAATCTATAACCAAGCAACCATCTTAATTTAGAGTGTCGTTAGAGATGTCTGACTAACTCGTGGACATTCGCTTACTGATATCTACTCATTTATTTCACATGTACTCTTGGCAGCTTATAAACTGTTGAGCTAAGAATAGTTTAACTCCTATCTTGTAAAGTATATAGAGGGGGACCTCAAGTGGGGAACAGGCACAGAACCACACCTGGCTAGCACTCGGACACCTTATGCAAGGGATCTTGCGCGTTGTGGGTAGCATCTGGGCTTGTCACATCTGAGCTTCACTTTTGTGGTAGCGCTAATTTAACAAGCTTCTCAACAACTATTATCAATAACGGCAGCGTGAGAACAAAGGAATAAGAGATACAATGTGCACTGTGACTGTTGGCGGCGTGTTTATCAAGGGAGAACAATGGGAACCGACGTGTATTTGATTTTGGTGTGATTGTCCCATACTTTGTGAAGCACTTTATTTCAACCTTGTTGAGATAAAACCAGTTCTTCCCAAACACAACTATGACTCATTAGAGTTTCTTTTGAGAACTCTACTGATTTGCAACTCGACCTATCTGGTCTCATCCCTCGACTTAATATATTCACATTATACTCTGATCCGAGGTACAAAATTCATCAGGATATCTGTGACTACTCGAGATCGCTTGGAGTATCCATTGGTGTTGGTGATAGTGATTGGTGGTTGTGTGTTGTCTTTGAGCCTACTGTGTAGCTCAAACTAGCCCACGAGTCCTTATCACGAAAGCCTTCGTTTTGGGTGTTTTAGTTGTAGATCCCGAGCAAGCAGTTCAGTGGCACTTCAATAATTGCAGTCAAAGGTGAAAGTCCTGAGAGAAAGGGAACCAAATTATCTGCTGTCTTATTGTTCTCCAACATGTCGTCTTTTCCTTGACTGCACTCGGAAATTGTCACAACTCTGGTCCTTGCCTCTCTTAGTGCCACATTTTGTTTGCTATGTCTTCACAACACTGTCATAGGGTGGTAAGGAAAAGATAGTGAAAAATCAGCCAATGATGATCTCATTTGACACATAACATACAAGTTAGAACTGTTCAAGATGGCTGTTTTGGAGAGGAGAGACCAACCAGCATCCAAGTGTTCACTACAAGCTGATCCCTCAAGGTAAATGATATAAATAAATTGATTCATCTCAAACCAGACTATAGACAGTCAGCATAAATACACTCTTTCGAAAAATGAATGAATACACTACACTGTTCATCCACACTACACAATTCTGCAGAAGCTCAAATGAGAACCAGATCAAGTTGTTCATCATGCACCTCCAGGTTTTCTTCAATGTGAGCTAGATCATTGTCCACCTCTTACACAGTTTTAGCAGGTGTGTGGATTGGCACCAGACGCGTCAATTTGGCTCTGTGTTTCTCTCTGACATTGTCGTCAACATCTGCAAGCCTCTTATCAATATTTTTGACCTGCTTGTTCTGGGACGACGATTCGAATAATGATCTTGCTGTTTCCCAAAGCTCAACTGCTGCAAGAAGGTCACCATGGGCCTTAGAAAGATCTCCAAGCCGGAGCATGCATTCTCCTCTGCTCTGATGGACATCCATGTATGTAAACCCCTCCAGTGCAACTGTGAACAAGGTGGCAGCTGTATTCTCACTATCTTGGGTACAGAACAAATCTCCAAAGAACTGGAGAGCCTTATGGATTCCAAGTTTCTCCTTTGATTTGAGGGAATGCACAAGGAAAACTGTTGGCCAGGTTGATATACCATGGAAGCCATTCCACAGACTAACATCTGCAAGTCTCTCCAGGCAGTAGGCTACAAGCTCAGCATTTCGGCCCCATAATACTTTGAGGCTTCTGCAAAATGATGTATTTGCACCTAATATATTTCCTTCTCTCAAATAGAGATCTGCCTGCAAACATTCACATAGAATGCTCAGGCTATGAAGCCCATTGTCAATGAATAGCAATTTCGCTGCATTAATATTTTTCTGTACATTATCTGTTGGAGTATCCATTGCCATATCAAGTTGGATGATATTGACTAAAGAGAGACTGTGCAAATGGGGATCACCTGAGTTCTTTTGGACAAGTTGGGTCTGGATTGAGAGTTCCAGATGTCAAGGTTTAAAGCACTACCAGACATTCCACAAAGATATAAGAGATCTGTTGCTCTGTTGCAAAGAGAGATGCTTTGTCTGTAGTTACCCAATGTAGACCAGCAGGTTGCTGCAATGTGTAAAGACCGTGCTTCAATATATAAGTATCCAGAAATCCTGGCTAACCGCTGGGCGTCATATGCATTCAATTGGGCTGCAGAGTAATCACCAAGTCGCCACTGGATCCATCCAAGGGTGTAAAGTGCTTGACAATGTTTTTGAGTATTCCCAGTTGAAATTGCTAGAGACATGGCACTTTGACAAAAATTTGCAGCAAGGGGCAAGTCCCTTTTGTAATACTCATAATAGGCTGCTATGCTGAGGAGGAATTTGCCTGGATAATTTGTGAGTCACAGCAAACAATATTTTTTGAGAGCATACATCTAATATCTGGGTTGTCAAAAAGATCAGATTGTTCCAAAGCCTGAGGAATTGCCGTCTCTGCATTAAATGTGGGAAAATACTCCCATGAACGTAACATCTCGCTAATGAAATAAAACTCCAGTTGATTGTCCCGGGGTAGTGGAAGGAGATCATGGATTAGGCCAATCAAAGGGAGAACCCCTTGTGCAGTTAACCGACTAAATACATTCAGAGTGCATGCACAGTAAATGCTATCCTTCAAGTCTGGATGGTCTGGTTGAAGCCTATTATGAAGGACACTCTGAATATTTGCAAAATTCGATGATATTCGATCAACTGTGCTTGAAGCAGACGGAGTTCCATAGTGTTCTGCATGAAATTCAAGTAGCTCCTGGAAATGTTTGAGAAGAGGTCGGATGAGGTCATCTCCAGGAGGTCGAATCTTCTGAATGTATTCTCTAATAGGCACTAGTACTTTCAGATGTTTATGTTTATCTCTGTAAGCGAGACTAGTACGAATCAGTGCTGCTTTGCATTCCAAGATATTGTCAAGGGGAAGTTTACTTTGGACCAAGTCTGCATCTGAAAGCCCATCAGGGAGCATTGACAGGAGGCTTAGGAGATCTTTGGTCTGGGGGAGAGAGCTGAGTCTAGGGCTTAACAGAGATAGTGAAATAGATAAATCTAGATTAGATCTTTTGTCATATCCATCTGAGATCAGAGAGGTCTTCTCATATTCCCAGTGGGACAGTACACTAGTGCACCCTTCTGCATCAACCAATGGGCAAGGAGAGTAATTGCAAGAGGCATGTTGTCTGTCAAGGAGAGAACTTTGTTGACTGCTGTCAGTTCATGTGTGCTATCTGCAATATCAATGAATGTTTTATGAGCTGCATCTTGATCCAAAGGCTCCAAAGGAGGTAGAAATGGCCGACTCCAGCAGACTTTGACTGGTCTTTCTGCTCCTCGCATCGTAATCTAATGAGATGTGAATATTGCATAGGATGAAAATGAGCCTGCACCCACCATCAGTGCAAGATGCTCAACATCTGATAAGAGGGACAAAAATTTGTCAATCTCATGGCAAAATTCACTTGGTTCCCACACTGTCTCAAGATTGTCCAGATCAAGAGACATGATGGTCCATTGGAAAAGTGTTGCATGATGGCCCGAGTCAGATCTTTGCCTGGCTTGAGTTCCAAATGGGCTCCAATGAGCCTGGCAAGTTCCACTTTATTTGCTGTAGCATTGCAAGCAACAAAATGCCGATACTGCCCATATCTTGATGCAATATCTGCGTGATGGATCACTGCTCTTGCGAGGCTGGTTTTACCCATCCCACCAGCACCCAAGATAGCTATCCTGGGAGGTTCTTGGCTAAACAGCTTAAGGATCTCTGAAATTTCTGATTCTCGGCCATGGAATATCTTGGGCTCTGATGGCAGCATTGAAATTGAGGTTGAGCTTTGATGTAGGTGTCAGCCTAATTATCAAGGGACTGTGAAATAATATATACCTAGTGCTGGTGCTAGAATGTGCACCACTTATCTGTGTACAGGTTAGCACTTATTTCCTAGAATTCATAGAATCTCTGTACTAAGAATGTCTGATCTGACTTGGATGCCTCAGAGAGAGCTTCAATCATATTAATGACTTCCTGTTGTCTCTTATGCACAGATTCTTGCATCTTTGTGATCACTGTCATGAGATCGGGTGTCCTGATCTATACATACATCCTTTAATAATTGCTATACTCTCAGATAGTCAACTTGCCTGAAAATATTCAAATCCTTGTTGCAGTCCTGCTTTACAGTCCTTGAGCAGGGCACTCATTTCACCCTGATGGAAGAAGTTCTTGACTTTGCTACCACTTTGCTGACTTTCAACAAAGGTATGGATTTTGTGAAGGGTCCTGAAAACTCGTGGTTAGTGACAAGGGGAATCCACAACAAGCCATATACCTTGTAAAATTTCAAATATGGTTCAATATGCTAGGCGGGAGTTCTCCACCAGTATCCGAGTTGATATGCACAACAATAATTGCCTCTAGCAATTGATGAGTTTTCTCCATCAACTGTGTACATTCATCCTTGTTTTGTTTCACAGTCTAAAGGAACTACCTGAGCTTGATGATGGATAAAAATTCAAGGGTGAAATTCACCTGAATGTTTTTCAGGAGAGACTGAGTTGTGTTGGAAATAGCCTCTAAGAAAGTGGCCTTGACACTACTGGCAAGAATCTCTAGAGTTTGAGCAGTGACAGTTAAGCATGTTGCAATGTCATTCAGCCGAATTTCAGCATCACTAGGTTTGGTGGGCATTCTCACAGTGGAACATAGCTTTGCATATTGATTTCCCACACAGAATTGATCAGAATTTATGAATAGTACAGGGCTTTATCATTCTCCGTTCCGCCCTGTGTTGATTTTCAAACTGTTTCATATCAAGGAAGTTTTGTTGGCAGAAACAGGACAGTAATAGCACCATATTTCTGTTTCATTCCTGAAGTACCCTCTTTCCCCAGGGATGCCGGTTACTATCTGGAGTGAGATAGTTTGATAATCGGGATTTGAACCGTGGGACTGAAGTTTGCACTTGATCGAGACACCTCGCCGTAGAGTTATTGTTAATGTCAACCAACGTCTAAGTGGAATGTCAAATAATGCTCTCAAAAGGGTTTCAATTGTTCGGATTGTGCTGTGTAATAATATCCACCTCCCTACCAACCAATGATGATGAGTCATTTTGTTGTAGACTTTTGCTGTGTGTGTCCCGCTGATGCAAACTCACAATTTTAAACTGCGATTACTTCCTACTGACTTGACTCCTGTTTTTCATCAGTAATCCAAGAGGCTGCAACTGAGACAGAACTGCTATTGACCAGTATTTATGGTTGATGACGGACGAGATAAGACTCAGAGTGTGCAGTTGCCATGTAATTTTGAAAGATTGTCCTGGGCGTATATATACGTTACCACGTCGAGGGACCTTCATACTCGTCTTTGTTCTCTCCCAGCATCATTTTACTCACTCCGAATTGCCCATCTCCCCTTCAGATAGAACACTTGTTGATCAACAGCAACAGTCAAATTTTCGGGGCCAAAATCAACTCATTTCGCACAAAGTCAGCGGTTCAAGGCACTGTCTGGTTTGATGTCAGTGACTCAGTTGTGTAAACCATCGGGATCGCAGAATCTCAGATGTCCGAACCGCAAACGACTCGGCGACTCGCAATATGCCACATTGAGAGTTTATTTATAAGTTTGATGGTTTCAAATTAATTCTTTCAGCTCTAAGTGTATTGAGTAGTATTCAACGCTCAGTTCACAACCGATCCCGACGCTGTAAAGCGTGGTCAAAGCGGACGATAGAAACATGAAGCCGAATTTGGTCAATATGTGGCTGTGCTGTCTCACGTGCGCATTCTAATTCCCTCTCCGCTCTCTTCAGTCTCTCGCTCCTTTCGGCGGAGACATATACATGGCCTCTTTGTCCTTTATTCCTTTCTTGCGAACGTCCACCTTAGGATTTGAGCAGCACGTTCATTGGAGCGGAATCGGTGCATACGACGACGGCCGTCGGTGACAGAGAATAGCGCTAGTCGGTGGGAAGACTCGGAGTAGGCCGCGCGCGCATTCATCACACTCTTGCCCGCCATATCCCATTACCGCCTTCGCTCGCCGCTTGTACTTCGACGTCTTTGCCCCTGCCCACTTCTATTACCTCCCAAAGCGCTCCCGCACCTCGCACGATACGCGATTCGGGTGTCATCCCCGCGCCCACAACGATAGTTGTGCCACTGCGGTCTAGCAGAGCGCCGCCCCCGCTGCCTCCGACTGCCGCTTCAAGATCGCGTTCACGTGCGGGGTCTGGATCGGCGGCGTGTTTCGCTCATCCCACTCCTGCGTCGACGTCTACACCTACTGCACACCTGCGCAACTCGCACTTCCCTCCTTCTCCGCATCCATACGCTCACTCGTAGTCCACTTCCGGCGCACGGGGCTCTACTTCCTCCTACCTCTCCTTCAACTTTGATGAGAGCGTGGATCCCTTTGCCCGCGTATCTGTACCTAGCACGCACTCGCCTGATTCCACTTTCTCGTTCTCTCCCTTTCCTCCCTCTCGCGGCCGCCCCCGCCCGCCCCCGATCGTTAACTCAAACTCCTTCCGCACCACCTCGGCTTTGGCGCCTGCGTCGCGCGTCCGCGTGGCTTCCGTCTCGCCTTGTTCGTCATAAATCTCTCCCCCGCCCAAGTCGTCCCGAACTCCTCCCGCCCCACCTCGCTCGCCCTCCTCAACACCCCAGCAGTGCCCCCACCCACCCGACCCGCCGTTGCCTGTTCCCGCTGACTGCGAGGCTGACACGCTCCCCGCTGAGATCACGTACAGCATGCGCGGGAGCCAAGGGAGCCGAAGCGGAAGTGCCTACGCGAGAGGGAGCGCTGTCGACTTTGCCGCCTTCGCGGCCGACTACGCCGCGCGCGCACCGCTATTGCGGATGCTGACACCGAGCTCGAGATATAATGGTATGTCTTGTCCTGCTACGTGCGACTAGGAGGCGTTGCTGACTCGGTATTGGTTCCAGGTGCATCACGTACGCGTGCGGGCGATGTACACACGGAGCTGGGGCCTGAAGACGAAGAGGGAGCCGTGTGGGATGGATGGGTCCTCTACGCGGAAGCAGAGGTATAGGACGAGGAACACGGTGTCAACGAGCTCTCCCCGCGCGCGGCGCCCGGGCCCGCGCCCTCGCCCTCGCCCTGCCCGTCGTCTATTGAAGATGAGGAGATCTCTATCTCTGTCGCTAGGGACGAGGACGGCGAGCGATCGCGGGGCGGGGGCAGGGCGCCCGCGTGTGTCTGTCGCTTCTGCGTCGTCTGCGGACTCTTGCGCCTCGCTGCCTCCTTTGAAGCATGGGCAGCATTACGCCCTGGATCGTCCCTACGAAGCCTACCACCACCAGCGCCGAAAAGGAGACGCGCCCAAGCCTGAGCGCGAACCCGCACTCCGCTCCCGCTGGTCCGCCTCCACGCTTCCCTCCGTCCAATCCACCTTCCACTCCGTCTCCACTCACCCCCGCTCCACGCATCCCACCTTTCCCCACACCCCGCTCAACGCCAAAACGAAGCCCTTCGTCTTCCCCTTTACGCGGATGCGCCGAACGCTCGCGCCGCCCACCCCGAGCCAGAGCAAGCCCCGCCCGCGACCGATGGGCAGCGTGACGGTCCTGGCGCCGCCGCCGCGGAAGGCGTGCGCACAGAGCTTGTTGACTGGCTTGTGGTCGTCGTATTCGCCTTCGCGTGCCTCGTCCGCGGGGGAACACCATTCGCCGCAGATTTCTGTGTCCGTGTCGGGGGCATGCGCATAGTCTCAGCAATGCGTTGCGCGGCTCACACGGATCGTCGGCGTCCGGGGAAGGGTGAACGTGCTAACGCCTTCATCCTCCTTCCTCTATCTTCATCTCTCGATCCTTTCTTCTTCGTCCTTTCGATCCTCTTGTATCCCTCGATCCTCTCATCCATCCACCTTCGCTTTGCTCTGTCTTGTCTTGTCTTGGATTGACTTACCTGCATACACTCATTACACACTCGCTCTCGCTGTTTCTCGCACTTACTGTAACATACCAGTGCTGGTGGTGGGCAATGACCAATGCGAGATCGAAAGTTCTCACGCTTGATCACATGATCAAAACCCGACCAGAACTCGCGGTAAGGTTTTGGGGGGTAAAAACAGCTCGAATCTTCGGGGACGCAAGATATATGATTGAAATATGGCAGGGTATGCAGTCTCCAGGCCACAATTTTTTTATTTTGCCGATGTTTTGGAGAGGGTTTGATTTTGGCCGGCAAATTCAGTTTTTCAGCAGCAGAAGCCACAAGTTGCAAAAGACAAACTGGAGGCTGCACGCCCGGATCGATTACAAACAAAATTTCTTGATTGACCTAAGCCCCACCTTGCGGCATGAATGTAAAAAGATTTTCAGACTGATGCGTGATCCATCATTTGGCGCTGATTTTGAGTGGCCGTCCAGCTGCCGATTGGGCTCTACGTCTCGCATACTGCCATTTCCTGGGCAGATTATTCTGCAGATGCTGTCTCAGATACAGAGCCAAAACCCGGATCAAAAAAAAAGGATGACCCCCTGTTGTACAACCGTGAGAGGTAATTTCGAAGGTCCGAGTGTGCTAGGGTACATTATATACCCTGTAATTTACCCTCAAATATTTTCACAATTTTTGATGAAGCAGCTGGATGGCATGAGTTTTTTTCGTTCCACAATACTCCTAGTAGGTATTCTACAAAAAAAAAACCCAGCCGGGAAGCCTCATGGATGCCACTCAAAATCAATTTTTTTTCGGATCCAGGTCTTTTTCGGATCCGGGTTTTGGCTCTGTATATCAAAGGCAAAACTTGGCCCAAATGCACCCAGGTTATCCATTCGACTTCTGATCACCGGAGTTTGGGCCGAATAAATCACGATCACTATTTGGCCAATACTTGATGTACCGGCCAAATATTGGTCGAATATTGGGCCCCAGTATTGGCCGACTGATACTGGGTGACTTCCCATAAGCATAGAATTATTTTTTAGAATATCTACGCATTTCCGGCAGCGATGCCGAGGCACCTGTCAGGACCCCATCGGACTTGAGATCTCGCTTGACGTCGTCCAGACCCCTCAATAGAGCATATTTTATTTTATTCTGTCTAGGGGGTCGGCACCCCCCCAACAGATTATTTCATTCAGGAATCCGCTGAATAGACGGATTCGGCGACTCCTCCGTTTGTAATCTCGCCCAATTGGGTTGCATGTCACTAGCGTCACGGCAGTAACACTGACGCTTTTCCGCTCTCCCTCTACAAGCTCGAAGTCCTGCCATGACACGGCCTTGTCGACGTTCTCGGGCATTTCGGGCTCTTCCTGCCTGTCAATTTCGATACCGCAGCACTGTCTCAGGCGACTTGACGACCGATCCAATGCCTCAGTGCTCAGCTGCGAATCTCTCGCACACTACCGAGACATCTGTGCTTGAATTGTGCATTGGATTCCTATAAAAGCCAAAATCACCCTGGTAGCAGTGCGTTGCAATCTTGGCCCTACTTTTGGCGACACTAATACCCTTTCTACGACAGGGCTTAAATGATTCACTGCACCCGAAAGCTCGCCGGCGCCCAGCAGACCTCATAAAGCTGGCTCGCGTCCAGCTGTTTCCCTGTTCAAGGTTTGCTCCTTGTTCACCACGCTCCTTTTCTCTCCCTTCCTCAATCTTCTTCGCCGATGTCAGATCCGGCTGTCCCTCCGTTCACTCAGGCACCCAAGCCCGACATTCACTACGACAACAACGGAAGGCCATGGCTCCGTGACACAGGTGGCCAGTGGGCTCCCATCGCTGTGGAGACTCCTGTAGTACGCCCCAGTCTCTTCTTCTGAGCTTCGTTGACCCCAGTACTATAGCTGCGATCTCAGCCGCCGCCTTTTGAGCACCAAGGCCCCCCAGTGTCTGCGCAAGGCCCATCTCAGGTGTGTTTTGGAGCGAATACTCTGCCGGTTCATGGACTAATTTCCTGAAGGTTGCTGCATACAACTTCTCCCCTGCATTCGCTGCACTGCCCAATTCTTCGGCACCTCCATATGCGTCTTCATCCCAGGATACCCCTCACCACCTTATCGACCCTCGCCTTCTCCCGCTGCCCCACAACAATGACCGCGACCTTTCCGAGCCGCACGCCATTGCCAAGGCGAGCCTCCGTCCTGCTCTCAAAGTTGGGGGTGTTTGCCAGAAGGGGAAGGATCCCAAAGGCAAGAAGCGCCGCCTTTCTTCTGACGAAAGCGACGACAGCGACCGTGCTGCCCCTGCACCAAAGCGCGGCCGTCCCCAGGGCTCCAGCAACTTCAAGAAGGACGAGACCATGCGCTTCCTCAAGATCGTTGAGAGGAAGTTGCCGCTTGGTCATAAGGCTTGGAAGGGGGTAGCCGTGAGTTACAACAAGTGGGCAGGGGACAACGAGCGGCCTGAGCGCGATGTGAAGTCTCTAGAGACCAAGTATAAACAGGTGTGTGGTTCATTACAATCCCGCTCGACTTTGCTTGCTCAATGACATCCTCCCTAGTTGCTCAAGAAGAAGAAGCCCACTGGCGACGGGGACTGCCCTCCTGATGTCAAACTCGCACACCACGTCGACACTTTGATCAATCAGCGTGCCGACACTTGTGAACTCTCCGACTCGGAGTTCGACGATGCTGGTGCCGGCGACGTTTCGTCGGACGATGTCGTCGAGGTTGTGCCATCTGCGTCTTCCACCCGCACTGCAGTAGCCCGTCGCGCACCTACTCCCCCTCTCCGCCACCCTCGCATGAACGCCCCCGAGCTCGTCACCCAGCTTTCGAAGGTGTTTGACCCGAAGGCGGCGAGAGCACGCGAGACCGACCGTGCCGAGCGCTCCTTCCAGACCACCCACATGTTCACGCTCTCTCAACAACTCCGTGACGCTCAGACCGCCAACGAGAACCTGCGTAATCAACTCTCGGCCATGCAGATCCAGCTTCACGACGCCCAACGTGGGCGTGAGCTTGCAGAACTCAAGCTGCAGATGTTCCAGACGGGTTCTGTCTTCGGGAGCGCTAGCATGGGTCCTAGCACCGGCCGTCGTAGTCGTGCTGCAATCTACAAGGAGAATCCCGACTTTGTGCGTGAAGACAGGAAGGTTCGCTGTGAGCGCATTTTTCCCGATGGAGGGGCATGCACTCAATGGTTCTCAGACCTATCCAGTGACGACGACGAAGAGAAGGAGAACAAGAATCCGAGCTCATCTTCCAACTCGCGCCGCTCCAGCCTTCATGTCAAGACGACATGTTCGCCCTTCATAATGACGACACACTCATTGACTACTCGCACCTTCACTCCACTTCCGGCAGTGCGGCGAAGGACACGGATGCACCGCCGGTGTCTGTGATGGATGGTGCTTCAAACAGCGGAGTTGACCGGATCTAATCATTCCCTTTCTTTTCTCTTCGCGTACGCCCAATCATACTTACACTCATTTAATTCCTACATCTTGAACACTCCTTTGATCTACTACTACCAACATTGTCTGCTACCTACTTGTCGACTGTGAATCAAATTGTTTACTCATAAATTGCGACATTGTGAAATCGTGCAACTCTGTCTCTGCGACGCTGTTCACCAAACATCAGGTTCTCGAAGCCACTCCACAACTCCTCCTCCTCTCGAGTCTGCTTCCATAGAGGCATGTAGACATTGTGGATCTGGTTGATGCCCACCAACTCTGCTCATACATTATTTAAGCGAACACAAATCTCAATAAGATCACCACGCTCTTTTTGACGGCCAATTTCAAGTGGGATCCGAAGTCGTCCAAATGATCCTTGTAGACCGCGCATTCCCCACTCGGCCGTCTGCCGATATGACAATAATTGGCGGTCAAATGCGAGGCGCTCCTGGATTTCCTCGGTGGTGCCTTGAATCTTCTGCCCGCTCTTGATTGGAGCCCGAATTTTTCCTTCAATTTCTTTAACTCCCCGAGGAAAGGCTGTGTCAGCCACAAGATAAAACCCCTCCGGCGTGCGAGATCGAAGCTTTTCGTAGATGGGTCGCGCCACACGAGAGTCATGCCAGCTACCGGGTGCATTAAGGTGCGCAGCAATGACATTCCCTTTGATTGAGTTAATGGAAATGCACATAGTTCATAGACAGAAACTTGCCTTTGGGTGAGAACGAAAGAACGGAACTGATAAAATGTTCGCAAAGCCATCCATTGTATGTAGCGTTTTCTATTTCTTCATCGTCCGAGGTCTGGGTTGCCAGATTAAGACCATCAAGACTTGCGAAAGCACCAGTTAAGCGGGGATGGCGCTCGACTATCAAATCATTGTACTCTTGGAACTCGTCGGGGTGTCCAGGCCACTTGATTTTAGCAGCTGGCATTTGACGGAGGACACCCAAAAGGATTTGGAGACCAAAGGTGATGTACCGAGAGATGGTAGTGGGAATGCACGCAAAGATCTGCTGGAGGCTGATCTCCCGCATTGTCGAGTTCAAATAATGAAGCACAAGGCCAAGAGCTCCGGATCCATCAAGGGATCGCGCGCCTGGCCGTGTCCTTCCGGTGCTAGTCGCGTCTGCCCGAGGAATGGGTGTGGTGTCCCATGCATAACCAAATCCTGCGTCAAGGATGGTCTCGAAAGTCCTGACATCGAAGCCCATGGTCGTGATGTATGCACGGTCATTTCGCGTACGATACAGCACTTGCCACGCAGTGGCTCCCCTGGGGTCTCGTAGTAGCTGTGGACGGCAGAGATATAATCTGCTGGGTTTTCGCCGCTGTGTTCGTAGACGACGGGCTTCAATTGCCCCGAGAGCGATTATGGCCATTGCAGACCCTATAAGCTCCTGCTCTTCGTCAATTTCATCCTCCTCGATCTCCTCTAGCTGTTGATGCCATAAAAACGCGTCAATATCCATGCAGTGGAGCTGGGACGCGTCGGAAGGAGCGTAGACGTGTTGTAAGGTATTGTTTGGCCAGAACATCAACACACCGCGTTCACACGAAATAATATAGTCTAGCTTTATTCCTCGGTACTCTTATGGGAACCACAAAGGATAGATTCGAGGGCTAAACCTTATATGCCGTCATTGTTGGCACCCCTTGGATATTCCCCGGAAATCTTTTAGTCTTATGGGAAGTCACCCACTTGGCCAGTACATCCAGTATTTGGCCGAATATCAGATAGCTTTTATTAAATTTGGACTTCAACATTTTCGCTCGCTGCCATCACTTACATAATCGGAGCTCTCCTTCCTCCCGCCACCATCGTTTCTGTGACGCGGCATTCATTGCTGCATACTCCCGTATTCGTTCGCCTCCAAATTTTGGAAGTCCTCTTTCGCCATTATCAGGCCCTCGTATCTCAGTTTTGGACTTGATTCCATTCAAATAAGACCCGGCGTGAAAGACTGCCATTTGCGACCAAGATCGACGCCTCAGGTGCTTATGGCATTATCTTATCGCACCACCCCATCTTAATATCTATCCCAGAGCCCTGGCCCGCATATTAGGGCACTTTTGTTCCCGCCTCCTCAGTATCCCCGCGCCGCTTGCGCGTGGAGAGCTCGCAGGGCGGGAAGGTACTGCCGACTTTGTGTGTTTTCCTTCTCCCTGTCGTTCTCTCCTACTGATATGTCGATGATGTAGTCCACGATGTTCTTCCCGGCTCTCTGATGTGAGCGTTCCCTCCATGATGACCACGCTAACGGCCCTTACAACTACGCCGAGGTACGCGAGGTCTTTAGGATCCCGAGTCCTCGACCTGCAGCTGGTACGTGCTTCCCCTCACTCGAGTCATCGGACTGGACTCATGGGTGCATTTACAGCCCAGAGAGCGATCTGTGTCCTCTCTCCCTCCGCAGACGCCCCTTTCCTTGCCTACCCCGCGCCCCTCCCGTCTCTTGCGCTTGTCGCCACGGCCTCCAATGCTGCGTCCTCGACATCAACAGCTAAGCTGTATGAGAGTTCCGCCACGGCATGCGCGAGGGGCACGCCCCTCCGAGTGCGGGACCGTCCATCGGCTGGGGGTGCGTTGTTGTTTTCCATACTTGGACATTGATATTTACGGACTCGTTCGCTGCAGGCACGGGTGGGAAAGATAAGAACAAGGACAGCGCGTCGATGACGACGTGGGCCGCCCTCCTCATCTTATCCATTTTATTTTATTTTTTTCGGACGGTAACGGCAGCTCCAACGGTACACATCCACTCGCCGGACGGCGCGGGTGGGCAAGCGGACACAGGGTATGTTTACACCACTCTCATCTTGCATATCTACATTGCCCCCTTCCATGTTTGCTCCGCATAGCACCGCCCTCTGTCGACGATTAGTCAACATCACCATTCACGTCCCTTATGCGCGCTGCTGCGTACTACCTCCCCACGGACATCGCGCAGATGTGTTTCGCCTCACTGAAGCTGCCGCCGGCTGTAACGGTGCGTTTGAGTTGCTCTTTCCCTCCCAGCGACCTCGTGCGTCAACCTGAAGTATATGTACGAGACTTGATGTGGTAGATAGTCAATAGAACTTGTTTTGTGTCAAATTCCTACGGTGTGGGCAAAGAAAAATATATTATTAAATGGGGGCAGCCCTAGGCAAAAAAGGGTCGGCCAATATCTGGCCAATATTCGGTCCAATATCCTGCCAATATTTGGCCAATACAACGTATAGTGGCTGAATATCGGCCAGCCACTATTTGACCCATATTTGGCCAATACTCATCAAATACAGCGTGTATTGGCCCAATAGTGGTCGCGATTTATTTGGCCCAAACTCCGGTGTCGATGGATTGTGTCGGGTTTAATCGGCATTACGGACGACCGGCAAAGCTGCGCGTTTTGGATGCTTCTTCGCCACCCAAATATTGTGCGTGTTGGATACAATGCCTATGGAATGTGAAATTATGACTCTGACAGCAAATGTAAAATTTACCTGCGAGAATGAGCCTGTTCGACTGCGAAGATTGGTGGGTCAGCAAATTTGGTGATTTCCTCAATTGATGTGACACGTGATCATCACGATTCGGCGATCGGCGTTGCCCACCACCAAATACCACACTCCCTCACTCCCGTTGTAGCTACTTATATGAATATTGATTTCTGATTGCTTTTCTATTTTTCTGATTTTGTGCCTCGAGCAGCGTCACCACTGACCAGTGTCAGCTTCATGAGCCGCAGCTTGCCGTCGTCCGCAGTTCGAACGGGCTACGGCTCCCATTTGGCCAAAAGTGAGAGAACAATCCAGAGAGAAAAAAATGAGGATACAGGTGATGCTGATCAGATTCATTCCGGAACTTCCAGCTGGAAGATCTGCTTGACAGATCGTGTTCGGGCCGCACCGCTGCCGCTGTCGTTGCCCGGGCACAAGTGCCGTGCTGGACCCAAAGAGTAAAATGACTGGCAGGGACCTGGAGAGTACAATGTAATGGACCACATTGGGTCAGAAACGTTCAGATATGAGTCATCAGCAGTTTGAAAATACTGAAAATACTGAACATTCCTGTATGTAATTTGTGGCCGTGAAGTCTCACGCTGTAGCGCAACCTTCGACGTTGCCTCTCCGGCCCTCACGGCTGGCGACGTTGCACTACACCAAATGTAACCTGAGTGTCGCAGAATGCACTCATTCCAGAATCCAGCCAGTCTGGAGCAGTGCTCTCGAACCTCTTCCTTTCCCCTCCTTTTCAGTTTCTTTTTTGTGTTTGTCCTGGTCGATACCCACTAAATGATCGAAAAAAAGAAAAGGCATACCGAGAACCACCGACCGAAGGCCTCAGCCGACCAGGAGTACTGAAGATTCACCTTTTGCGGCCCTGGCCCTTTGTGGATGCAGGCTGTAGCGTCCGATCAGAACATGGATTCCGGTGGGCGGAAATAAAAACGTGCATTGAAGATACACAAGATCTTCCACGACCAATCTGACAATGGGGACAGGTTCTCCCTGTAAATTCAGTGAAGGAACTACTTTACATAACCGCGAAGTATACAAATGTCTGTTCCGGTCGAAATGCTAATCTTGAGTGTAAGAATCCATATGAAGTTTGATTAATCCTTTTGTGTCTCAATGGATAATCTGGTTTGATGTCTCATTAACCAGAGCAGGGTTACCGGGCCTCGTTGGCCCTGACTAGGCCTGAATATGTGTCCGTCGGTGCAACCGCGTCCTCTGCTGGGGACTTGCAATCAATCCATGATTTGATGTACTGTATCAAAATCAATTCGTCAAGGGCTGTGACGCGTGACCCAAACTTCCATTTCGTCAATTTGTCAACGGGCCTCGGGGTGCGTGACTGTTAAAAAAATTCGTCGAACAGCAGATGCCTTCCACAGCCTGTAGGACAATTCAACGTGGCACTTTAGGCGAAATAAACCACTTTAACTGGGGAAGACATCAGAAAGTCAAGAAAAGCATGATTTTACCATTTTTCTAGCATTGGAAACACATTTTTATATGTATAGACAACACTATTTCAATCAGGAGAGGCAACAGAGGCCCCAAGCAGATAAAAAATCACAGAATAGCGCCTGTGGCACCAAAAAATTGACATTTTTCACGATTTCAACCAGAATGTAAACCAAGTGTGACCAAAAATACATTCGTCAAGAGGCTCCGTGACGCGTGACCAAGTTCCAAAATTCATCACGTCAAGGGCCTGCGTGACGCGTGGCTGACGAATTGAATGTAATAATACAGTATTTGAACCATGTTTTAACTGTGTTTAAACAGAACAGATTGAGCCGTGTTCATCTCCGACAACAACAACATACAAGCCAGGGAGTCGAACTCAAGACCACTGCATATTGTTGAACTCGAACGGAGGAATTTGATAACCACTACACCAAACCAACAATAAAATGAGTACAATTCAACCAAGGTCATACCAACAACACTGACACTTGAACTGCATCTAGGCAGCATGGTGACAGGCGGAGTTTCTTGCAGCTTTCAATTCTGTCATACAGTTCTGTGGGAACTCCTTGATTTCCTTCACTGTTGCACCACAAAGGTTGAAGATAAAACAACTGGACAAATCCTGTCTATGTTTTAAGCAATTAAGATCTGCTCAAGTGGTTGCCAGGAATGTCAATCTGACCCGTTCAATCCAGGATTTTGAATGGCTTTGCCCCGGGCAGTTATGGTGGTAACTATTCTGATTAAACCTTGGTAACCATGTTCAAGAGTACTAAATCTGATGATTCCAAGTACCCCATGTCACTGAAACCCATTCAGAACTGCTGCAATCGGGCGTAGCCAGTTTCCGACCCAAAAGGGAACACACCGTGGTTAAATTGGATACTTTTGACAAGTTTTTACATTCCCTTTGGCTCAGTTGGTTATTTGGTCTTCCATTAGCTTTTCCGATCAGCATTCAGTGTGAGTTCGAATTTAGCAGTACAGTAACCTCTTTTTTGGTGCTTTACGGTTTAATGTGGGTTTGAACAAATCCACCATCAAACCAGATTATTTGTTGAGACACCTATTTCTTAATGAAACTTTATATGGTATGGTTATTGTGAGTGTCCCACTTCCCGACATGGATTCTAGCGCATTTCCCAGTCCAATTAAATAATAAACTATGGATACCAATTACGTGTAGCTGACACATGTCCCGTACTGCAGGAGCATCATTACGACCACCCGAAATCCACCAACGGCAGGAATGCCAACTATGCACAATGCAACTACGCTTATGATCAGTTCTACCCGATGTGAGGGGATGAAGAACTGTCCAAGACTGGTCAAGGCTCCGAAAGCCGTTCCTGTCACTAGCCAGAGCACAATCCACACTCTCTGACTAATACTAGTATCGGTGCCACCCCCGCCTGGCACAATGAATATTGCACCATATATGGCGAGATTTGTAACGATGGCTAGGGCAGCCAATGCGATAAGAGTTCCCTGTTTTGAGGCAGAATACGCGAGCCACCGCGCTTGAAAATAGATTAATGAGACGGATGGAAGGATCGCCCTGATCAGAAGCAGCGTGGTGCGAAATAATGACGAGAAGGGGGAAAAATATGGGGAGAGCGTTGCGTGGACGGTGGAGAGGGTCTCGCGGAGCCAAGAGTGGTGTTCCTGGAATTTTCCGCAGGCGGGAACTTCGATAACCAATCCACCGTCATTTGGATTGCGTGGTGTGAGCTCGAAACAGTAGTCCTCAATTTTAATCTGTATGCAGCCATTGCCGCCGCCTGGCGGCACCGGTAACTTGACGGTGGCTTGCAAGGTATTTTCAAATAGGCGGGAGACGTCGGGGGCTTGAGGGTCCACGGGCAACAACTTCCCGACCACACGTTCGAATTTGGCACCGGGCAGTGTGCGTGCCTCCAGTAGGACATCAGATTCAACCAAATACAGCTCGTCGAACTCAGGTGTGAATAGTGCACCGAGCAGATTAAGGCCGGACATGACGGCGTAGGGCAACACTGTTAGGCCGAATGCGGCGTATCCGTAGGGCACGAGCTGGCCCTTCAGCGCCATCGAGAATGTGAAAAGCGCGTACACCGCCTGAGCCAAGGTGACGAGGCCCTTGAGAAGGCCAGTACGGAGGGGAGGGATTGTGTAGGCATCTGCGTCATCTAGAGGCGCGACTTTGGCCACCCGGGGAACGAAAGCCAGCATGTAGCCCCCGGGCAGACGTTGGTTCCCGTGGACCTTGCGGGTGCCGGTGGTGATGCTCAACGTGTCCGGTGTGGAAGTGCCATATGGCTCCCACGTCGCCATAGGACCCTTCGGGCATTCTGCAAGTCCAGCAATCACGATCACCTGGCTGCGTCGAGTTTTATTCTGCGTGCGCTGCCCGTCTCAACCACCGAATCAAAGCAAGCACCACATATCAGCATCTCTGACATCCCCAATTTCCTCGAGCGCTACATATACAGACATTTCCTTGTTTCACCTACGTACGCCAACACGACAAGTGGAGACCCGAGTCTTCGGCCTTCTCGGACTACGCCGGGGATTGAGCCGACTGTGGCCTGGGCATCCACAAGTCACCGTTGAGCGGCGCAACGTGCTCTCCCTATTTCGTCTTTGCGTAGCTCCCGGTGGGTTCGACGGCGAGAGTTTCGCTCTAGCAGAGGCACATATATACCATGGACACTTTACCTATATTTGGACCGATCGTATTTACACTCGTTACCGCTGTCATGTACAGGGGTTCGCTCCTTGCTTCCCACCACCACCATCGATTTTCCGAGTCATTTTCCTGTGCAATACTGACCATTTAAAATCCCTCTGAGCTGAGTTTCTCTTATTCTGAGTCTATATTCCTTTCTACTCCTACTCCAGATCCATCCCGACGGGCTCTCGGCATTCTACAGCACGCTTGCATTATATCCCCAGCACGACCAGCATCTCCTCTGTCCACCCTCGGACAAACCCTCTCTTCTACACCGGGAGGAAAAACCCGTACGACACATCCTTTACCCAGCGTGGGACATATGTGTGGCATGTCGAGCGAAGAGTCGGGCTGTGCGGTATAAAAATGAACGTGAACCTCGCGTTAGAACCAACCGACGGGTGCTTACGGATGTCTGCCAAACATGTCGTTGAGCCTGATGAGATACACACTTCCGCATGAGGATGAAGCTGCGTAGGGAAGGTGCCGAGGAACTCACGGAACATGTGCATATCCATCGTCCCAAAGATTTCTGATCCAATGCTCGACAACTCAAGGGTGCACCGGCATTCAAACCGGCGACCTAGGGTTGGTTAGTTAGTCCGGCCGTGAGGCCAGAAAAAAAAAAATTGGGTGCCAATTTTTTTGGACCAAAGTAGGCTGATTAATGCTTTTTGTGAAGCTTTGAAGTTGTAACCTGAGCCCCGGCGTGTAAATGGAGACGTCGGCGCCAGCGCTTGTCTTGTTTGGCAAACCAGTTTGATTGTCGATCACTGACCGATTTTTTCTTATCTTCCATAACGTATTCGTCTCACCTGCGTCAGAATGTATACGTTGCTTCAAAAACTTGAATGCGTCCGGCCTGCTTAAATGCATTTGAAGATACCCCACGTCATAAACGTCCACGGCGGGGTTAGAATAAAATTTGAACCTTCTAGATGAATTAATACACCTATGTATCCCATCTATCTACGTTCTGGGGCTTCTAACGCGCCCCGACGCCTCTTTTACACGGTTCTAACACACCGGCAACTAAAACACGTGACAGAATTCCCTAATGGGGACGCTTACGTAGTTAGTTAGTCCAAGGTCGCCTCTCGCAAAAAAAAAATCGACCCTAGATCGTTTTTTTGAATGCCGGTGCACCCTTGCGACAACTGTGTCCAGATACCTCGGAGCGTCAAACAACAGCTGGGGCCGATGGTAACCGCTCACAACGGGAGGAAGAAATGGGTGCGGGCGCTGGAAAAAAATTAAATAAAAGAAGTTTAGTACCGACGTCGCAGGATGAACAGGTTACACTGACAAGAGCAGCCGTGTACGTCACGTGATCCAGCTCTGCGTGCTGTGCTTGGCCCAGGAGCCTGAGAGCACGATCGTTAGACAGTTAAACGACCGTAAATATATATATATATATATACCCGGGCTCGCGGACCCACCTGGCCGAATCTCGCGACGTGATAGCCACTTGGCACAGGGCGGTACCGGGCACGGGGGTCCAGGGACCAGCCCTTCGCGCGCACCACCATGCACAATGCCCCGGAGCGCGCGGCAATGGCGAGATGGTCCCCGGCAAGGAAGCCTTTGACGAGGGCTCCTGAGCGGAGCAGGGCGGTGAGCCCGCGAATCATGCCGCTCGTCGGGAGGAGCAGTGCCGCGAGAGTGGCCCTCGCCAGATCCAGGGGCGATTCTCCGGGATAAGAGCGCACGGTCAGCGCGTGCGCGGCATAATTTGCCAGGAAGAAGACGGCGACGTCCCAAGGTCTTGTCGGCACGCAGAGGAGGCCGGGATCTCAGCCCATGCTACCAGAATGATACATCGGGTCGTTCCAATGAGAAGGAAAATGCGATGGATCGGAGGTTCTCATCAGAGGCCTCGCGATGCATCACATTAGAGGTGCGCCCAAAGCAGGCGCCAAGGAACCCACTGTGTTGATGCCTTCCATGCGGGCGCTCTACCATCAGCCGGCGGCGTTGCCCCGCCATTTGCTCAGCGGGGCGCTAGTCGGGTGGCGGTGCGCCCGCCTTCTAGGGTCCGGTGACAGTTAGTGTCAGCTGTCAGTAACTGTCAGGATGACTGTCAGAATCTGACTGACAGTTAATTATTTTTGCGTGGTCGAATCTGACAGTTGACAGTTCAAAACCTTTTTTTTTTTTTTTTTTTTGCTCCGACTTGCAGAGAATGACCTCCACAGCTCCCACTCGCCCGGCGCGGAATCGCCAGGTCTCCTCCCGTATTGCCAATGACGACAACTCTGTAGGCCTCAGTGCAGCCGCTCAAAACCTTCTATCCGGTGTGTCCTGCTCACGGCACGCCGATGATTCTTATTATCTAACTGCCGACAGCAAAACCTATCATTGATTTGGTCAAGAAAATTACGAAGCTCACGTTGTTTCTCCCAGAGACTGTACCACTTGCCACAGAGGAAGATGATATTCCGCGTCGCATCTTCGAGCTGGAAGGTGAAGACGGCACGGTCGCCAGCACCTTCAATCGCCGAATCGATATCTTGTTCGGAGAGCATGTTCGCGACTCTGACGGTCGCCTAAAATACGTGCGACGTGGGAATCTTGGCATGAACTGTGTTGTGAAATACCTCGAGTCAATTCACTGGGAGTCCGCGAAGATTCCGTTGGACCTTGCTCAGGGAAAATTGGCGAGGATTGCAGATGAGTTAAACTATCTGTGGTGCGTGATTTCTTATTTATTATCCTCTTAGTTCTCACACGAGATAGTGGTGGTGAACGGGAACCTACGAAACCGGCAGGGAAGATCGCGGATCCGAGGCCGTCATTTACTAAAGACGCTGGATACGTGAAAAAGATGGACGGTGAGTCACCCAATATTTATTTTTCTCACCGATTCAAATGCGGCACCAGTGTTCTTCGCGGCATCCAACACCACCACCGCCCAGAAGAAATCCAAGTTGAAGTCCACGAACGAAACTGACGACTCTGAGGATGACTTCGATGATGTAATTGAGATCGATCGTCCGGATCCCCCGGCCATGAAGGATACTTTCTCTCAGCTAGCCACATTGAAGGTATGAATTTTGCTCAGGCTAGTATGAAATTGAAGGTTTTCTTCCGTTCAGCTTATCGCCGCACCTCCTCCCGCCAAAAGGAAATCCGAGGAGGAGCTTGAAGGCCCTGCAAAGGCTAGTACTGTACAACATGTCTGACCTTCGTTCTGATTCCTGTTCCAGAAAAAACCTGGAACCGTACCGGACGAATTCATGAACAGGCTCTCAGAGCAAAGGAAAGACGACAAGAAACAGACCAAAAATAAAAATTACTGGGTATGCACTGCAGCAGGTTGCACCCATCGTCGCGAGGGACGCCGCCAGTTCAAGGATGTAGCACAGCATGCGCAGAACTGCGAACCCCTGCGAAATTCCAACGACACATTATACAGAGAGGTATTGCGGTATCAGGCCGCGCTGGCGCTGAGTACTTCTGTCGATGAAGCCATAGGGATAGCAAATCAAGCTGCCGTGAACGAAACTGTGGAGGACCCACTGCGTGGACCCGGGCGCCCCAGAAAATTGGAGACGCTCGAGGAAGGACAATCGACACTGAACCTTAACAGATTTCGAACCGCGGGTGGGAAGAAGACACAGGACGAGAAAAAGGTTTGGCAAGCGCACGCTGACCATTTGCTGATGCTATTGATATGCAAACGCGGCCTCGTTCCCGACCTTCTCAACTCCGACGACTGGAAGGCGTTTGTTCAGCACGTGAATCCGAACTTGAAGCCGACCCCAAGTTCCGAATTTACAACTCGGATCATTCCTACCGAGGCTGCGAAGGTCAAGCTTCTCACGGAGAGCGCATTGCAAAAGGCCGGCCCGAGCACTCTCACGTTTGATGGAACTCAGACTCGCAAAGACAGTTTCTACACGCTGCATGCAACCACGCCAAAAGATGAAGTCTTTTTTCTCGGCGGGCATTTCGGGACCAAGACGAGTCACACTGCCGAGTGGGTTAAAGACGGAGCACTCAGAGTGAATGATTCTTTTAAATTTCCTGTTGGGTTGTTCTCTAAGCCTTTCCCGTAGGTCATGAAAGCAGTTGGCGAAGATAAATGGGCCGCAGCTGTATCTGACAGCACCAACACAACACTTGCCGCACGTCGAGAGATAACGAAGGCCATCCCCACCGTCATCGACCTGTGCGATGTTGTCCACTACCTCCAACATGTCATAGGAGACATAACCGAACTGCCCGAATTTGTTGTGGTTCGATTTCTTTCTCCCTGTTCGCACCAGAACTCAATTATTTGTCCCAGATGTTCTCTAATGTGAAGCCCGTGATACGCCACTTCAATAAATCCGGCAAATCCAAGGCCAGTCTCAAGGACGCAGGAGCCGGACAGGGTGAAAACGGAACTGATGTTCGTATTCACGCCCTCGCGTCGATTGGGAAAACCCGTTTTGCGACTCACTTCATGGCTGTTGATACGGTCGAGCCGGCGCTGAACCCTATTCGCGAGCTGGTTGTACAGGGTGTGGTCAAGTTCAAGGTCTGCTATTGTCGTTCTGTATCAACGTTTCGACTTACTCTCAACTTTCACAGGATCCGGATCTGCAGGAACTGTTTGAAGACCCATATTCATCTGCGTTTCTGGAGTTCGCCAAGGACCTACTACGATACAAGATCATCGTCAGACCGCTTGCTCAAACTCTCTGGTCTCTGGAGGCGACTACAGCAAACCCATCTGATGCGATGGTGTTTTGGCTCGCCGCGGCGCATGCACTTGATAGTGTTTTTGCGCAGGACCCAGCCAAGACACATATTTCGGCAGCGCTTGCCGGACACATTCGGGCGGCCTTCAACGGCCGTTATCACCAGTTTTTCAGCCACTCTGATATCTACTTCGTTGCTTTCTGCCTCGATCCACGTGCGTGCGCTGCTCACAGAGACTATCTTCTCGCATTTGACCCAGACTTACAGGGTATCCAATTGGCGATTATCTACGTGAACGTGTGGTGCCCGCACCAGAAGCGCCGACTCACATCAAGTTCTCGCACGCGTTCCTTCGTGTCAAGGCGTTCATAAAGACTCTGTTGAAGGGTCTTATTGACCAACACCAGAAACACGACTCTGGATGTAACTGCCATCCGATTTTCAAAAGAAAGACATCTCTGGAAATTGTTCGTGAGTGCCAGGCTCAGCTCGAGGCATGCTGGCAAGGCGAGGCTCCATTTCATGCACCTATTCTCAACGACGATGCGATGGAGTGGTGTGAAAATCTCGAGATTGGATATTCCCCGCGCTCTGGTGTTCTAGCAGTAAGTCGTCGTTTTATTAGCACAATATCACTGACCCGGTACTCCAGATGCTCGCAGTACGCATGTTCGGCATTTTGGCCAACTCAATGCCCGACGAGCGCACGAACTCCAACATTACATGGTTCAATTCTCCACTGCGAGGGAACCAAAAGGCGGAGAATCTGCTCGACATGATCTTGGTCGGGCAATGGCATACATATCACGCGGAGGTACATCGATTAATATTCACATTCCTAACTCAAAGTTCAACTATTTATTACAGGGTGTAAAAGTGCGGCGTCCTCGCCGGAATACAACCGTGGCTTTCCGACGCCTAAACCCGAGCTCTTGGAGAAGGTGAAACACAAAGCCGCCGACCATTCAAACAGCGACAGTGAAACCGCCTCAGACTCCGACAAGGAGTCCGACTCTCCCACTGTCGTCGCAGAATCTGTTCCCTCGAATACCGTCGTCTCTGGTCCTGTCGTGGGAGAGGAGCCATCGCACAGTGAGGACGAGGAGGCTGACAGAATCCGTCGCAGGTATCATCGTAAAAAGCGGGCGGCAAAGACGAAAGGGAAAAAGAAAGTATTTCCGTCTCACACGACATTCGTCGTTGATCCAGACATCAACCTGCGCTCAGCTGGACTCAAGGAGCTTCTCAGTGATGAGCTGTCTGCACCGAAAACCCGCGCTTCAGTGGTGACTGGCGTTGGTGCGTCCAGTTCGGACAACGTAGACCTCTGGGAAAGCTGGTAACTTTGCGTAGTAGTCCTGTACGCCGAGCTCGCAATTGTCAGAACTGTCAACTGTCAGAACTGACAGTCAGCCTGACTGTCAGCCTGACAATTAATTATTTTCTTCAAACGCTAACTGTCACCGGACCCTACCGGCGCCTTCCCATTTTTGGTAAATTTCACCGGGGCATGCCGCGAGCCGGGGAGTCTCAGTGAGCATAAGTTATAGATCATTTAAGCTTTAGTGAGATTTATAGGTCGCGTGGATGCCTCCCAGAGACGGGAAAGGTAGCTGTTTGTGGGTCTGTTTGCCACCCGCTTTGATAGTGACGTGTTTGTAAATGTTATGAATACACTCCTCCGCTTCGGCTCTTTCCGGATTCTCTGCGCGCCCACTTCCCTGCTTCTATTGTTGGTCCGAAAATGCCCATATGAATCGATACTACCGTCCTTTTCTGCTTTCAACCACTGTTGGATGGAAGAAGTTCCGAAGAACCTGTATTTTGCACAGTTTGATAATTCCGATTTGGGTCGATTGTGGGTCGAATTGATTTTCATTGGCACAATCGATTGTTGCGGATGCTGCAGAGGGAATGTTGAAAATTCTTTCTAAGACCAAATCAACATGACAGCACCATTTGCGGCTTGGGACTCTCCCACCAACTACTTATTTGGCGGGCCACCCGGGCGGCTGCAGCTCGTACTGCTCGGTTCGGTTCTTCCCGGCAGCGGGGGTGTCCTCAACGTCCATCGGATCTATATCCGATATCAAATTTCATGCCATTTTTCTTGTTTACAGGCTCTGTTCTCTGAATTTGCCTGGACAGCTGCATTCCACAAATTGCCCCGTTAGAAACACTGCAGTGATATCTGGCTCCCTGGGCCGCTTTGATGTGGCGACTGGTCGATAAACACTGTAGATTTCTAATTTATTAATCCTCTCATCTTTCTCACCTCTTATTTAGTTCCGTATTAAATTACCTGCTCTATGTGTATCGCTCATACCGAGCCTTCTATTTAGTTTGCACTGCGAGAAATTGACCTGGAAGCCTGGTCCTTATTTTTCTGATATAGCACGTATGCACTTATAACGTTTTGTCATGATTTTGTGACCCTCAAGGAACTGACATGGAGAGAATTGGCCTAATTGTTTGGTTTTGCATTGTGAGAGGTTATTGCTGATACTACTGCAACCTCTGCCTCGAACACTTGGCAGACATACCTGATGCATACATTTCTGGTATAATATGACTTCGGATAAGCGACTCATGTGTATTTCTCATTGCCCAATGGGGCGCAGTGAACACAGACTGACTAAATGGCCAGCAGGTGGATTTTGATGTTTGTCAAAATACTCATTATTCGGGCGTATGTGACCTTTTGGAGGCGTTTATAAATCAGGGAGAGATATATATACCCTCCCTGGAGCGTTATTGACTCTGTGGAACAAAATTCAGGAAATTTAATCTTCCGTCAAGGAAGTATGGTGACGAATTGGCTTATTACCGTACTGAGTTTATGCCTTTGAACGGCCACCTTTTGTGCAGTTTCTTTTTTTTACACGATTCATTATATGAATTTGTATATTTTCTGAAACGATTCGACTCCTTTCCCTTCTTTCTGATGGAGATTGACATATAAAGTATTTTCTTGGGCTTGCTCGACGCCGTTCTCTGTGTTGATGATTTTCAGCATATCCCATTCTCAAAATTTCTTGGTGCAGGTGGACTCATTAGAAGCTTTTAACATATTCTAGCGCAGCAAATGGGCTCCTAAGGTCTCGAGAACGTTGAACGACGTTGAACTTTGTTGGCCAAGAATGGAAAGTCACTTCGTCACAGCTGTGACGTCCGCTCTTTCTTCTCTTCCCACCAGACGATTCGACCGCTCGACGTCAACTCGACGTGCGAAATCCCACCCAATCAACTCAGGTTCCCAGGTCGACAATGAATGGATACTGTAGTATTTAAATCAGTTCGAATGTCACGCGTCACAGGGCCTAAAATTTTCGAAGATTTTCGAACCTGTCACGGGTCACCGAGGGCATTTTCGAAGGTGCAAAACCAGTCACAAAATCGGCGAAAATGGCGCCCAAAGACCCGTTTTTTTGTGCCCGCGGCGCGTACAAGCGTGCTTGCCCGGTCCAACACTCGGGCTCTGACGAAATGCCAATTTTGGCATGATTAATGAGTGAACTAATGCTAGAATGTCGGGAAGCCCGCTCATTGTCGCGACGGTGGCGGGATCGGCACAAAAAAGGATTGTTAATGTAATCTGGTGTGGAGATCAATCTCTGATCCCGGTCGGAGGTGCTTTTTTGGCAATTTCTGAAGGTCTGAGAGCCGTTCAGCCAAACTCTGGCGGATTTTCGAAAATAAATTGGATGTCACGGTCATATCCCCCCATTTTCGAAACCCAAACTTCGAATCTTGCGGTCACAGGTCACAGCCCAGGAGAAGTGATTTAAATACTACAGTACTTGACAGGCACCCTGGTGTCAATGTTAGCTGCTCGGTCGTCCCCTGAACAGTTTTATTGAGAGCAAAATGGCATGTGTATTACCGCCTCTACAACCTTCAAAACACCAAGGCTTGTTCTAAAACTCCGAATTCCGGTATGGGATACTCTTTTATACTAAAATTCCACATGTTCTGAGGCGCCATTCCACCACCGCCAATCGATGGGGTGTACACAGCGCCGGTAGAGCAAGCGAGATTTGTGGGGATGCATGTGCGACGCAGAGGAGAGCACACGCGCAGCGATAAATGATTCATTGCAGTTATGGTGCGTCATACGGCGCAGCACCTTTGCCATTTCCTCACCATTGCGCCAATTCAGCCACAAACTCGGCATCTCTGTTCTGTGCCTCCCAACCACAGCTTCCCATCCTCTTCTTCTGCTCGTCGACGTTTTCGGCCAGGATCGTATCTCCCAGTGCATCCGCAACCCCGGCACGTATCCACCATGGGACCATGGGTGGGTTGGTGGAGCCTATCCACACCCAGAATAGCGCTGCTACACATCCCAGCGGAAGTGCGGTTTCGGCTGCGGGCAGTGTGGGCACGGGTGCAGGCAGCCTTATTTTGCAGGATGCATAACCGCCGCGTTCCGCTCCGAATCAAGATTTTTGCAATTTCTGCTCCGTGTGTGGGACCCCAGGCGCCGGCAGGGAGATTCTGCATGAGCGCAAGTCGACTCGAATCACGGTTGGCTGCGTGCCTGGAGCCACACTACGAGCGCCTCCCAAGCAGCATCCGTGGAACCAAAACTCGCCGCTCTACTCCCCGTGCGCGTGCCCCAGCCCAGCCACGGCATCGGTGAGTGCAGACATCGATACGGCGGGCATGCATCCACGCTCTTGCCATCGCATGCTCAGGCTTGACGCAGTACGGCGATCTGCGTTGGGCACTGCACGTCGTCATTCACGTGCGCGCACGCCATGAACGCCGCTCGCATAATTAATGTATCCTGGGTTTTTACATCCTTTGCCTTGTTTCATTCGTTTGGGCCCGCTTCCGCGGTCGTAACTACCGCGCACTACGCGTACTCAGCAAGCTGTGAAGAACCGTGTTTTGAGACAACCCATCGTAGTTCTTGGTTTAAATATAATGTAAAACAGATGGGGTTTGCTCGATGTATATCAAGGAATTTTTTCGCGATTTTTCTATTAAGTTTTTGTGCTCGTCGTTGTGGACGGCGTCGAAGGGCTTTGATCGTCGTGTTCCAGATGCGGTTAATGGGATCACAACGACGATGACGGCAAGCTCACCGCGTGTGATGGGGTTCCCATTGTCTTATGCCAGAACGGGCGGTTCTAAAGCGATGCATCGCGAGGTCTCTAATGAGAACCTCCGATCCATCGCGTTTTTCCTCTAATTGGAGGATGCGATGCATCGCCCCGCCAGCATCTGGTGGTTTTAGAGAAGAGAGACCAACCGGCATATGAGCGTTCATTGCGAGCTGATCCCTCAAGGTAAATGATATGAATAAATAAAGGGATTCAATTCAAACCAGACTATAGACAGTCAGCATAGATATGCTCCCCCGAGGATGAATGACTACAACACTACGTTATTCCTACACACTACACAATTCCGGAGAAATTCAAATGACAACCGGATCAAATTGTTCATCATACACCTCCAGGCTTTCTTCAATGTGGGGTAGATCATTGTCCACGTCTTCCACAGTCCCAGCAGGTGCATGGATCTCCATCAGATGGGCCAGATTGGCTCTGTGTTGCTCTCTGACATCAATGCTAACATCTCCTAGCCTTTTATCAATATTTTTGACCTGTTTTTTCTGGGATGACCTTTCAAATAATAGTCTTGCTGTTTCCCAAAGCTCAACTGCATTGAGTACATTGCCATGTCCCTTAGAAATGTCTCCAAGCCGGAGCATGCATTCTCCTCTACTCTGGTGCACATCCATGTATGTAAACCCCTCCAGAGCAACTGTGAACAAGGTGACAGCTGTGTCCTCCTCATCTTGGGTACAGAACAAATCTCCGAGGAACTGGAGAGCTTTATGGATTCCAAGCTTCTCTTTCAACTTGAGAGAATGCACAAGGAGAACTGTTGGCCAGGCTGATATGCCATGGAAGCCATTCCACCGACTAATATCGGCAAGTGTCTGCAAACAACAACTTACAATCTCAGATCCTTTCCCCCACGATGCTGAGAGGCTTTTGCAAAGTAAGGTGTTTGCATCTGATAAATCTCCTTCTCTTAGACTGAGATCTGCCTGCACATGCTCAAGTACTACCATCAATCCATAGGAGGCCCCTAACTTGTTTAATAGTGATTTGGCTGCATCAATATTCTTCTGCACATCAACCTTTGGAGCATCTATTGCCAAATCAATTGCAGCAATGTTGAGAGTAGCAATAATAAGTGAAGGGTGATCCAGGTCAGCAGACATTTTGCGAACGATTTGAGTGTGGATATGATGAGCCTTGACATATTCGGACTTCAACTTGTGAACTTCTGCCTGAGAGTTTGAGATGAGATGGTACAGGTTACCACCAGACGTTCCACAAAGACTTAAGAGATTCATTGCCTGGTTGCAAAAGGAGAGGCTTTTTCTGTAGTTACCCAATGCGTGCAAGGAGGCAACTGCTACATGCAGTGCCATTGCTTCCTTGTATAAATCTCCAGAAATCCGCGCAAGCTGTTGAGACTCATGTGCCATCAATTGGGCGGCAGAGTAATCACCAAGTCGCCATTTGATCCATCCAATCCTGTAAAGTGCTTGACAATGTTTTTGAGTATTCCCAGTTGAAATTGCTAGAGACAAGGCACTTTGATAAAATTTTGTGGCAATGGACAAGTTGCTTTTGCAATGCCCATAATAGTCTGCTATGCTGAGGAAGAATTTGCCTGGAAACTTGGTGAGTCCCAGCAAACAATATATTTTGAGAGCATACATTTCATATCTGTATTGTCAAAAAGATCAAGTTGTTCCAAAGCCTGAGAAATTGCCTTTTCTGTGTTGAATGTTGGAAAATGTTGCCATGAACGTAGCACCTCGCCAATAAAATAGACCTCCAGTTGAGCATCACAGACTAGTGGAAGGAGATCATATATTAGGCTGATCAACGGGAGAGCCCTGTACCCCATAAACCGGCTAAATGCATTCAGAGTGCATGTACAGTAAATGGTATCTTTCAAGTCTGGATGGCCTTGTCGGAGTCCATTGCAGAGGACATTCTGAATGTTTGCAAAATTTGATGATATCCGGGCAATCGTGCTCGAGCCTGACAATGTTCCAGTATATTGTTCATGAAACTCCAGTAACTCCTGGAAATGTTTGAGAAGAGGTCGAACAAGGTGATCTTCAGCGGGTTGAATTTTCTGTATGTATTCCTTAATTGGCACCAGTAATTTCAGATGTTTATGTTGATCAGTGTAAGCCAGACTGGTGCGAATCAATGCTGCTTTACATCCCAAGATATTGTCAAGTCGAAGTTTGCTTTGGACCAAGTCTACATCTGAGAGACCATCAGGGAGTATCGATAGGAGGCTCAGAAGATCTGTGGCATGGGGGAGAGACTTGAGTCTGGGGCTTGACAGAGACAGTGAAATAGATAAATCTAGATTGGATCTTTTGTCATATCCATCTGAGATCAGAGAGGTCTTCTCATATTCCCAACGGGACAGTACACTTGTGCACCCTTCTGCATCTACCAAATGGGCAAGAAGACTAATTGCAAGAGGCATGTTGTCTGTCAAGGAGAGAACTTCATTGACTGCTGTAAGTTCATGTGTGCCATCTGCAATATCAATGAATGTTTTGTGAGCTGCATCTTGATCCAAGGGCTCCAAAGGAGGAAGGAATGGTCGACTCCAGCGAACCTTGGCTGGTCTTTCTGCTCCTCGCATTGTAATCTGGTGGGATGTGAGTATAATATAGAATGAAAATGAACCTGTACCTACCATCAGTGCAAGATGCTCAACCTCTGACAGGAGGGACAAAAATTCTTCAATCTCATGGCGAGACTCGCTTGGCTCCCACACAGTCTCAAGATTGTCCAGAATCAAGAGACTTGGTAGTCCATTTGAAAAGTGTTTCATGATGGCTTGAGTCAGATCTTTACCTGGTCTGAGTCCCAGATGGGCTCCAATGAGCCTGGCAAGTTCCACTTTGTTTGCTGCAGCATCACAAGCAACAAAGTTCCGATCCTGTTCATATCTCAATGTAATGTCTGTATGATGGATCACTGCTATTGCGAGACTGGTTTTACCCATCCCACCAGCACCCAAGATGGCTATCCTGGGAGCTCCTTTGTGAAAAAGTTTCAAGATTTCTGAAAGTTCTGATTCACGACCATGGAATATCTTGGGCTCTGATGGCAGCATTGAAATTGAGGTGGAGCTTTGATGTATGTGTCAGCCTAATTACAGAGGGACAATGACACAATATATACCTAGCACTGGTGCTAGAATGCACACCACTTATCTGTGTACAGATTAGCCCTTGTTTCCTTGAATTCATAGTATCTCTGTACCAAGGATGTCCGATCTGACTTGGATGTGTCAGAGAGAGCTTCAATCATATTGAGGACTTCCTGTTGTCTCTTGTGGGCATCCTCCTGCATCTCTGTGATAGCTCTCATGAGATCAGTAGTCCTGATCTATATACATATCTTCAATAAATTACTGCACTTTCAGATAGTCAACTTACCTGAAAATGTTCAAATCCTTGTTGCAGTCCTGCCTTACAGTCCTTGAACAGAGTGCTCATTTCACCCTGACGGAAGAAGTTCTTGACTTTGCTATTACTTTGTTGACCTTCAACAAAGGTATGGATTTTGTGAAGGGTCCTGAAGACTGGTGGGTAGTGACAAGGGGAATCCACAACAAGTCACATACTGTGTAAAATTCCCAATATGTTTCAATATGCCAGGTGGGAGTTCTCCGCCAGTATCTGAGTTGATATGCACAATGATGATTGCTTCAAGCAATTGGTATGTTGTCTCCATCAACTGTGCACATTCATTCTTGTTTTGTTTCACGGTCTAGAATGACTTCTGCCTGAGACTGATGGTGAAGAAAAATTTGAGGGTAGAACTGACCTGAATCTTTTTCAGGAGAGACCGAATTGTGTTGGAAATAGCCTCTAAGAATGGTGTCTTGAGACTGGTGGCAACAATTCCTAGAGTTTGAGTAGTGATGGTTAAGCATGTTGTAATATTGTTCAGTTGAATTTCAGCCTCAGTAGGTTTTGGGGGCATTCTGGCGGTGGGGTGTTTGCTTGCAAGATGTCCGGGTTTTATCCTATATTCCCCTGGGAAACTTTGCTTTCATTGGCTGCTATTCATGTCTTGATTTCCCACACAGAATTGATCTGAATGACGAATAGTACAGGGTTCAATCATTCTCCGTTCCGCCCGGTGTCGATTTTCAAATTGTTTGATATCAATCAGGTTTTTTTTCAGCAACAGCGCAGTAATAGCACCATATTGTCCCGACCCTGAATTAACCACTTCCCCCTGGGTTACCGGTTACTGAAGTTTGTGCTTAATCGAGACTCCTCGTAGTACAGTTATTATTACCATTAACCAATGTCTAGGTGGGATGCCAAATAGCACAAGCGCTCGCCGGCGCTCCCACTTTTCTGAATAAATGGCGCTAAATGGCGCCTGTCAGAGCTTTGGCGATGTGTACACTTTTATAGGCGCGTGCGCGCTTAAAGTCGATCATGGGCCCCGAGGAAGCGCCGTTTATTGAGCGTTGAGCGCTTCCAAAGGCACGGGCCTGATCTCCCAAAAGCGGAGTTTAAAAGGTTTCAGACAGACAGGGATAATTTTATAAAGAGAGAGACTCTCAAAAGTGTTCCAATTATTCGGACTGTGCTAGGTAATAATGCCTACCTGCCTACCAACCAATGATATCATTTTGTTGTAGACTTTTGTGGTGTGTCCCGTTGATGCAAACTCACAATTTTGGGCCATGATTATTTCCTACTGACTTGTTTCCCGTTGTTCATCAGTAATCCAGGAGGTTGCAACAGAGACAGAACTGTTATTGACCAGTATTTATGGTTAATATTTTGACTCCAGAGATGGATGGATGACAGACAAGATGAAACTCTGCAGTTGCCCCATGTACATCACTCTCTTTATAAGATTAAGCCTGTCTGAAGCCGTATCTCCATTTGTAAACCTCTCTCATAAACCTGCGGTCAGCTGACAGGTATCACTTATTTATAAAGTGGGAGCCGGCGCGAAGCGCCGGCGAGCGCTTGTAGTTTTGGAAAGAATGTCCTGGGCGTACGTACCAGTGTTGAGTGAAGTCTTAGATCTCGCATCAGCATCTTAGTCCAGTTAGACTTATCTCCGGCATTTTCGGTTCCCTGCTGTCCTGGCGGTATAGAGACCCGGGAGACCACTCGGAACATGTCCGAAGGTTTAATAGCGGTCGGTTCGGGTCTCCTTATGTCTTGAAGACTTGAAGAGACTCCAGAAACTTTAAAAAATCGGAAACATGTTGGTTTTTTATTGTTTTGCAACAATCTTCCCGGTCAAAATCAAGTCGTTTCGCAAAACATCAGTGGTTCAAGGCACTGTCCGGTTTTATGCGGTGGTGTAATAAGTCACCGGGTTTGTAGAATCTCGGATGACGTGAAGGTGCGAGCCGCAAAAGACTCCGAGTCGGCGACTGGCAATATGCCACGTTGTGAGATTATGACCCCAAATTAATTCTTTCAGCTAAGTATTGCAGTCAGTACTATTCCAGACTATTCCAGGCTCAGTTCAGATCCCGACGCTGTAAAGATCGAATTTGGTTAATGCGTGGCTGTGCTCCCCTCACATGCGCATCCCAGCAACTCTTCGGTCTCTCTCAACCTCCTTTCGGCGGACGTATACGTGGCCTTTTCGTCCTTTTATCCCTTTCATGCGAGCGTCTACTTTAGGGTTTGAGCAGCACGTTCATTTGGAATACATACGACGACTGGCGCGGACGACGACGGCCATGACAGAGAATATGTGAGCGGAAGAGCTAGCCGGTGGGAAGACTCGGAGTAGGCTGAGACCGGGGAACGGAAGGGTAGGGGATGGGTGATCCCGCCAGGGGTGAGTTAGTTTTTCATTTCTCTACCAAGATACTTATACATACATAGTAGGTGCCAGTCGCGCGTTGTCCGCAGAAGTATTGTTAGCTTAATTGCGCTCCACTGCTTCCCCTTTCTTGGAGGATGCTAAGGACGACACCCCATTCGACTTTCCTGCCCGCCGTCCATCCTTCCCCGCATCTGCACGCCCACTCGCGCTCCACTTCCGGCGCGCGGCGTACTACTTCCCCTCCCTCTCCTTCAAGTTTGAGGAGAGCGTGGATCCCTTTGCCAGTGTCTCTGTTCCACTTCCTCGCTCTCTCCCTCTCCCTCTCGTGGCCGCCCCTCGACTGTTGATTCAAACTCCTTTTACACGTCGCGTGTCCGCGTGGCTTCCGCCTCACCCGACCCCACCCGTCCGCATCAAGAAACACAGGTCCCGCCCCACCTCGCTCGCCCTCCTCAACACCCCGGCAATGCCGCCACCCACCCGACTCCCGCCGCGCGCGCCATTGCCGGTTCCTGCTGACTGCGAGGCTGACACGCTCCCCGCTGACATCACGTACATCATGTGCGGGAGTCGAGGGAGCCGAGGCAAAAGCGCCTACAGGAGAGAAAGCGCCCTCGACTTTGCCGCCTATGCGGCCGACTACGCGGCATACGCGTCGCTCTTGCGGACGCCGACACCGAGCTGAGATATGGGCCGATATTGATGGGGTATGGTATGTCTTGTCCTGCTACGTATGACATAGGAGGCGTTATTGACTTGGTATTGGTTGCAGGTGCAGCACATACGAGTGCGTGTGATGTACATGTGGAGCTGGGCCTGAAGACGAGAAGGGAGCCGTGTGGAATGGATGGGTCCTCTACGCGGAAGCAGAGGCAGCGGACGAGGAACACGGCATCTCGGAGCTCTCCCCGCTCGTGGCACCCGCGCCGTCGCCCTGCCCGTCGTCTATTGAAGATGAAGAGATCGCTATATCTGTCTCCAGGACGAGGATGGCGAGTGGTGGCAGGGGCGGGACCAGGGCGCCCGTGTGTGTCTGTCGCGTCTGCGTCGTCTGCAGACTCTTGCGCCTCTCATCCTCCTTGGAAGCATGGGCAGCACGGCGCCCCCGTTCGTCCTTACGAAGCTCATCGGCACCAGCACTAGAAGCGAGACGCGCCCGAGCGTGAGCCCGAGCTCGCGCTCCGCTCCCGCTGGTCCGCCTCCACGCTTTCCTCCGTCCAATCCACCTCCCACTCCGGCTCCACTCCCCCCCGCTCCGCGAATTCCACCTCCCCATACCCCGCCCAAGACCAAAGGAAGCCCTTCGTCCTCCCCTTCACGCGGGCGCGCCGAACGATCGCGCCCCCCGCCCCAAGCCAGCACAAGCACCGCCCGCGGCCGATGGGCAGCATGACGGTCCTGGCGCCGCCGCCGACGCGGAAGGCGCGTGCGCAGACCTTCAATGCTCATGGTGGAAGGGAAGAGGATGGGTACCCGCGTACGTCGACGGGCTCATGGTCGTCGTATCCGCCTTCGCGTGCATCGTCCCATTCGGCGCAGAGTTCTGTGCCCGTGTCGGGGGGGGGGGGGGGGGGGGTGCATGCACGTAATCTGGGCCATGCGTTGCGCGGCTCACACGGATCGTCGGCGTCCGGGAGGTGCGAGCGTGCTAGCACCTTCATCCTCCATTTTCTATCTTTATCTCTCGATTCTTTCTTTGTTCGTCCGTTCGATCCTCTTGTATCCCTCGATCCTTTGATCCATCCACCTTCGCTTTGCTTTGTCTTGTCTTGTATTTCATTGGCTTACCTACATACATACACTCATCACACACTCGCTCCCGATGTTTCGCGCACTCACTGTAACATACCACACTCCTTCAGCCTCGTTGTAGCCATATTTGATTTCTTTCGGTTTTTCTGGTGTCGAGCCTCGAGCAACGTCACCAGAGTCATTGCAGTTTGAATGGGCTGTGGCTCAAGGCTGCGTATGACTCGGGAAGAGAGAGAGAGAATGGGGATACAATGCCGAGATGATTGATTGGGAGTACAGCTCCGGACAATCAAACCCCGCAAATTGGACAGCGGCTTAGATACTATTTTTTAGGCTTAGCTGATTTCACATTCGGATTCAGCACCCCAAAATATGCTTAAAACCGATTTTTTTTCGGATTTTTTCCACGAGAAAAAGGGTCCGGCCAAAATTTTGGGTCATCTGAACAAAATTGTGTGTACCTCTGTCGGTGTCCCGGGGGATTTTTATATACAGGAACACCTTCTCCAGTGCTCCCAATCTGTCTTTGAACTCCTATTCTTGCTCTGACACTGGTTCCCACTCTTTGCGTTTTCTTACTTCCTAGATTTCAGCTGCATGACAATCAAATTGTGACTTTTGTCACGATGACAGTGATTTTTCCCAAGGTTTTTCCTGCATAACCGCTCCTTAAATATATATATATATATTCACCAGGATCATGCTCAGATCGATGAAAAGAGCTCAAATAAATATTTTCATGTTTTTACAATTGATTTTGGGTTTGGGTGTCCGGCCAAAATTTTGCCTTGGTCAAGTAAAAAATGGGCATTATCTCAAACCAAAAAAAATCAGAAACCTTTCCTCATCGTTTCCTTTCGATTCCGATTGGTATCGGATGTGATATATATGGAGCATAAAATTTGCGGGCTTTGATTGTCCAGAGCTGTAGTCGATATGCAAAACTCATTCTTTGGCCAATGCTGCCAGGGTCCTGGCTATATTATCTCTTCAACATCTATGAGTTGAGGCATGCGAAGCGAACATGAGATCGGATCCAAAATCGCGACTATCGTGCCTCGAATGACCACCATGAAGTAGCCAAAATTGTCCGCTGTGTGCTGCGAAATCTGGTAAGGAGCTCATCTTGTGTTCTCTGATACTTCATTGCTCATGTTTCCATTCTTCCAAGTTCGTATCCTCCTCCGTCGTGTTTGCCATGTGGATGGCATTGTTGCAAACAATTTCGACTCGCACAACATTCTCAAGTCGCCCAGAAGCTTTGTTCCACCCTTGCAGGTAACTTTTCAGCTTCCATCTCAAAGTTGAACAATTGCTCAAAAAGTATCTAGATCCTTGTATGGCACCTGATCACCGACACATTCTACTTTTTTCCACACCACATTGCGCATACACCCCGGGGAAGCAAAGGGATCCACTACAAGATACTCCCGAACTTCCTTGCCAAGCAACTGTCACGATTCGATGCAATCTTATCGTTCCAACGCCTATCTGAGAGTGCAGCACAACAAGCACATACAGATGAGATAACAGAAAGCATCTTCGGATGTTGACAAGGCAAGAAGGATCAAGAGATAAGATCCTGGAAGAACAATCCAGATAAAGGATATCCCAGATAACAGATATAGGGAGCAGACGTACATGCAGACCTAAAAGGGATAACGGATCAAAGGAAGAAGACACGAGGATGCAGAACGACACTGCTGTAAATGAAATGTCAAGAGGAACGAGGACTAAGGCAGTCATGCTAAAGCCTCAAGGATATTACCGATCAGGGATCGAAGAAGCATAGAAGAACATGCTTAAGAAGCAAGGAAGAAGCAAGGCTTCAAGGCTTACGATCGACAGTACGAACTCGACGCAAAGAGTCACAACAGACGCAGGCAAAGACAGAGAACCACATGCATAAGTGGTTAGGCATACAACAGGAATCCTCGAGGACGTACACTCAGATTCACACGGTAGAACACGGAACTCCGGAAGGAGCATATTATATTTGGAAAGAACCCCAATCGCTACACATGGAAACGGAACACAAGCAGAAGTGTTCTATTCAGACGCACGCTACAGCGTAACACGGAACACAAGTATTTAATAAAGGTTTGACATATGATCGGACAGATCACACATACGACATAACACGGCAGTTTACCACGTCGAAGCCACATGCTAAGACACAAGGGTTATTATAGTAGTTAGTAGTTCACACGGTTCGATACACAGTATTCAAGACAGTAGCTAGTAGAGTATTCTGTACCTCCCCTAGTCGTTTATTCAATCATCTTTACGAAGCTCTCATACCTCGAGTCGACATCTCACTACCCAATCCGCTATTGCCATATAGTTGGACGAGATTAGATAAGAAAGGCTTTGTCTGTGACAGCAACTGGGGTCCTTCCTCCGCAACGCACACAAAACCCATCATCGCTCCAAAGCGAATCCCGCAATCGCTGCGTGGTATTGCAGCGTGACAGTAGATTCTACTCAACCTTTTCCCCATACATCAAAGTTGTTCACAGTTGTCCTTTTTGTTCTCCTTTTTGGCTTCCTTTTTAACTTTGTTTTCAGATTTAGCAAATTGAGAGGGTAAAAATTCTGCACAAAATGACATTTGGTCCTCTTTGGATCTCTGATATAGTGGTAGCCTTTAAGGAACCATATCTGCACGCATTCTTAACTTGAAGCCAAGGAAGCAAAAAGGAAGCAAAAAAGGAGACGAACAAGGAAGCCACAAACCGGAGTGTTCACAGTAGCCCGTTTTCTGCTCCTTTTTGCGCTCCTTTTTTTCATTTCATTCAAAATTGCAGGTAGGTCACTGTTTTTTTTCGGTTTTGTCTCCTTTTTACATGCCTAAATTGAAAAGGGAAAAAAAAATCCGGAGAAAAACCGAGGGAATGCAAAAAAAAAAGAGAAAAAAGGAGCGGAAAAAGGAGAAGTAAAAGGGTTACTGTGAACAACCATATTACACTCTTCTTTTATCTTCTTGACTCTTCGACAGAAAATTCAATAATGTACAGGCAATGGTAGGCCCAGTCATCACACAAATCATTGCAGACAAAACGGGCAATGCAAAGATGCGAGGAACGCACCTCATCACACTCTATGTGTGGCTATTAGTGGGAGCCGCGACGTCCGTTCCAGCACACACGGACTTCCAAATAAGCTGGGACAACCCTGGCGGCCACGGTATGCTTTCAATATTTCTCTCCTTAGACTTTCTCTAATATTTAAACCTGTACATGAGCACCACAAATGCCTTTGGCCAACATGCGGTGAATTTTGGGACCGCTGAATTTGGGGATCCCATGCTCAGGACGAAGGGTTCGGAGTCGGTTGAGGGTGCGAGAAAATGGCAGCAGCAGTGGGAACACCAGGCTGCTTTGATCGCTGCGTCAAAGCACACAGGAGTCCTCCACTGTTGACGAGAGAGCAGGAGCTGGTTGTTGAGCAGCCAATGGTTGATTATGAGTGGATCGATTCATGGAGGACTCGGAGCTCAGAAGGACCTTGGGAGATTGTTTACAATCGGTGAGGTTCTGCCATGAATAAATCTATGTATGTAGTAAGGCATGTCACGAGTGCAGGTCACCCGCGAGTCATCGCGGGTTGACCCGTGAAAATACTCGTGGGAAACTTGACCCGTGGGTTCGGGTACCCGTCGCCACGGGTCATCACGGATCCGAGTGGTAATTTTTTGAGAACAAGGTATACTCGCGAGTTTCAAAGTACTTTTAATCATGTACTTTGAGCCGAAAAATGACACAATGAGAGCAATACTCGTGAGTTGATCCGTGAGAAACCCGTGACCCGCGGGTCAAGTACTTGTGAAGGCGGGTTTCCCACGGATCCGAGTATGGCCTTGGACGACACAAGTACCCGTGGTCACGGATCCGGGTCACCCGCGAGTTAACTCGTGACATGCCTTACTATGTAGTTTGTGGATAGTTCTCGATAATTTATTATACTGGCACTTCAACAATTACATTCAAAAGTGAAAGTTGTGAGGGAAATGGAATCAAATTATCTGCTTTTATTGTGCTCCAACATGTTGTTTCTTCCTTGACTGAAGTTGGAAATTGTTTGCTATGTCTTTCAAAAATTTAGCCACATTTCCCAGTACTTCACTTTTTAGGGAGGCTCCTTGGAGTGGCATGACATGTTTCTTGTGGCCGTGAGTTCAACCATTCTGCCACAACACTCTTAAAGGGTGGTAAGGAAAAGATTGCGACAAATCGGCCAGTGATGATCTGATTCAAAATACAAGTTGGAACCATTCAAAATGGTTGTTTTCAAGAGGAGAGACCAACCGGCATACAAGTGTTCATTATAAGCTGATCCTTTGAGGTGGTAGATGATATGAATAAATAAATTGATTCATTTCAAACTGGACTACAGACAGTCAGCATAAATATACTCCCCTGAGGATGAATGACTACAACACTACACTGTTTGTACACACTACACAATTTCGGAGAAACTCAAATGACAGCGAGGTCAAGTTGTGCATCATACACCTCCTGGTTTTCTTCAATGTGGGGTACATCATTGTCCACCTCTTCCACTGTCCCAACAGGTGCCTGGATCTCTACCAGATGGGCCAAGTTGGCTGTGTTGCTCCCTGACATCGTCACCAACATCTGCAAGCCTTTCATCAATATTTTTGACTTGCTTGTTCTGAGATGATCGGTTGAATAATGGTCTTGCTGCTTCCCAATGCCCGACTGCTGTGAGAAGGTCACCATGGGCCTTAGAAATGTCTCCAAGCCAGAGCATGCACTCTCCTCTACTCTGATGGACATCCATGTATGTAAAACCCTCCAGTGCAACTGTGAACAAACTGGTCGCCGTACACTTCACATCTTGAGCACAGAACACATCTCCCAAGAATTGGAGCGCTTTGTGAATTCCAAGTTTCTCATTTGACTTGAGGGAATGCACAAGGAAAACTGTTGGCCAGGCTGATACACCATGGAAGCCATTCCACCGACTAACGTCAGCAAGTGTCTGCAAACAACAGCTTACTAAATCAGATTCTTTCCCATGTGATGCTGTGAGGTTTTGCAAAGTAAAGTGTTTGCATTTGATAAATCTCCTTCTCTTAGACTGAGATCTGCCTGCATATGCTCAAGTTCTATCATCATTCCATGGACCCCTGACTTGTTTAATAGTGATTTGGCTGCATCAATGTTTTTCTGCACATTAACCTTTGGAGCATTTATTGCCAGTTCAATTGCAGCAATATTGAGAGTAATAAGACCAAACTGATAGGGGCTCTGGTCTGCACAGTGCTCTTGAAGAATTTGAGTCTGGATATTATGGGCCGGAACATATTCAGCTTTCAACCTCTACGTTTCTGCTTGAGCATTCCAGACATTAATGTTTATAGCACCACCAGACATTCCACAAAGACATAAGAGATCTATTGCCCTATTGCGAAGAGAGATGCTTTGTCTGTAGTTGCCCAATGTATATCAATCAGCACATAGCTGCTAGCTGTAATGACATTGCTTCCATGTGTAAATCTCCTGAAATCCTAGCCAACTGCTGGCACTCAAATGCATTCAATTGGGCTGCAGAGTAATCACCAAGTTGCCACTTGATCCATGCAATGTTGTCAAGTGCTCGGCAATCTCTGTGAGTATTCCCAGTTTCAATGGCTAGGGACATGGCACTTTGACCAAAATTTCCAGCAATGGGCAAGTCACAGTTGTAATCCTGATAATAGGCTGCTAGGCTGAGGAAGAATTTGCCTGGAAAATTTATGAGTCACAGCAAGCAATATCTTTTGAGAGCATACATTTGATATCTGTGTTGTCAAAATGATCAGATTGTTCCAAAGCCTGAGAAATTGCGATCTGTGCATTGATTTCCGGAAAATGGTCCCATGAACATAGCATCTCACTGATAAAATAAACCTCCAGTTGCGCATCATGGAGTAGTGGAAGGAGATTGTAGATTAGGCCAATTAAAAGGAGACCCTCTCGTGCAGTGAGCCGACTGAATATATTCAGATTGCATGTGCAGAGAATACTATCCTTGAAGTCTGGATGGTCAGGTTGAAGCCCATTCCGGAGGACATTCTGAATGTTTGCGTAATTCAATGATATTCGATCAACTGTGCTTGAACCTGACAAAGTTCCAGCATATTCTGCATAAAACTCAAGTAGCTCCTGGAAATGTTTCAGAAGAGGTCGAACAAGGTGATCTCCGGTGGTTGAATCTTCTGTATGTATTCCCTAATAGGCACCAGTAGTTTCAGATGTTTATGTTTATCTCTATAAGCGAGACTGGTACGAATCAGTGCTGCTTTGCATTCCAAGATATTGTCAAGCGGAAGTTTGCTTTGGACCAAGTCTACATCTGAGAGACCATCAGGGAGCATCAACAGGAGGTCCAGAAGATTTCTGGCATGGGGGACAGAGTTGAGTCTGGAGCTTGACAGAGACAGTGAAATAGATAAATCTAGATTGGATCTTTTGTCATATCCATCTGAGATCAGAGAGGTCTTCTCATATTCCAAACGGGAGAGTACACTAGTGCACCCTTCTGCATCCACCAATTTTGCAAGGAGACTAATTGCAAGAGGCATGTTGTCTGTCAAGGAGAGAACTTTATTGACCGCTGTAGGTTCATGGGTGCCATCTGCAATATCAATGAATGTTTTGTGAGCTGCCTCTTGATCCAAGGGCTCCAGAGGTGGCAGAAATTGTCGACTTCAGCAGGCTTTGACTGGTCTTTCTGCTCCTTGCATTGTAATCTAATAAGATGTAAGTATAGTATACAATGAATTGAGTATCCACCTACCATCAGTGCAAGATGCTCAACCTCTGACAGGAGGGACAAAAATTCTTCAATCTCATGGCAAGACTCGCTTGGCTCCCACTGTCTCAAGATTGTCTAGAATCAAGAGACTTGGTGGTCTGGTTGAAAAGTGTTGCATGATGGCTTGATTCAGATCTTTACCTGGCCTGAGTCCCAGATGGGCTCCAATGAGCCTGGCAAGTTCCACTTTGTTTGCTGCAGCATCACACAGAACGAAATGCTGAAACTATTCATATTTCAATATAATATCTGTTTGATGAATAACTGCTCTTGCAAGGCTAGTTTTACCCATCCCACCAGCACCCGGGATGGCTATCCTGGGAGTTTCTTGGCTAAACAGCTTAAGGATCTCTGAAAGTTCTGATTCCCGGCCGTGGAATATCTTGGGCTCTGATGGCAGCATTGAAATTGAGGTTGAGCTATGATTTAGGTGTCAGCCTACCATATACCTAGCACTAATACTAAAATGCACACCACTTCTCTGTGTACAGGTTAGCATTTGTGTCCTGGAATTCATAGAATCTCTGTACCAAGGATGTCTGATCTGACTTGGATGCCTTGGAGAGAGCTTCAACCATATTGAGGACTTCCTGTTCTGTTTTGTGGGCATCCTCTTGCATCTCTGTTATAGCTCTCATGAGATCAGTTGTCCTGATCTATATACACATCTCCAATAAATTACTGCACTTTCAGATAGTCAACTTGCCTGAAAATGTTCAAATCCTTATTGCAGTCCTGCTTTACAGTCCTTGAGCAAGGTGCTCATTTGACTCTGACGGAAGAAGTTTTTGACTTTGCTTCCACTTTGTTGACCTTCAACAAAGGTATGAATTTTGTGACGGGTCCTAAAGACTGGTGGTCAGTGACAAAGAGAATCCACAACAAGTCACATGCCTTGTAAATCTTCCAATATGGTTTGATACTCTGTGTGGGAATTCTCGACCAGTATCTGAGTTGATATGCACAATGAGGACTGCCTCAAGCAATTGATAAGTCACATACCTTGTAAATTTTCCAATATGGTTTGATACGCTAGGCGGGAGTTCTCTACCAGTATCTGAGTCAATATGCACAATGAGGACTGCCTCAAGCAATTGATATGTTGTCTCCATCAACCTTGCACATTCGTCCTTGTTCTGTTTTACAGTCTAAAATCCCTCCTTAAGAACAATAGTGAATGTGACTCAGAATTCAGGATAGGATTCACTTGGATATTCTTCAGAAGAGACCGGGTGGTGTGTGCAATAGCCTCCAAGAAGGGGGCTTTCAGTGCAGTGGCAAGGGTTTCAACAGTATCTGTGGTCACAGCCATGCATACTGTAATGCTTTTTAGTCGGCTTTCAGCGGAAGTCGGTTTGGGCGGCATTTTTGGTTGGGGATGAGTGGCCTGCAAGTTGCTTGTGCTTTATCCATCGGAGTTGCGACTTTCATTGGCAATTTCTTATCTCCGGATTTCACCCCATATCCTTTCTTCACTGGGATCACTTCGCATATAGCACAGAGCAAATCAGACCGATACGGGAAAATTAAGCCCAATGGAGTGGAATATGGGTATTGATGCAACATTTCAACGGGAAAGGGAGTACAGTACACCGAACACATGGGAGAGTGAGTCATAGATCCGACACCAACTTTGCACGTGATTGTGTGCTTATAATTTGAGCTATAGGCAAATATGTGGCTCATCCATAATTCTCCTATAGCAGAAGGCATTTGGCCGTGTTAAACTGGACTGGACTTGATACAGTTTACCGGCTGCCCTCGTTGAGGTAGAAGATGTAGCGCAGAAGAAAACGGCATTGTGCACAGGCTGCGGTGTGAAAAAAAAAAAAAAAAGATTATAGACTGGAAAACATGGTGAGATTCGACCGCCACAGTCCCTCTAAGTCCGATTTTATCAAAGACCTGCATCTGCAAGCGAATAAATGATTGGGAGCGCTGCTCAAAATAATGAGGAAGAAAAATGGAATTATCTAGAAAGTCGGATGCAGGGAGTTGAACCCTGACTTAGTCTCGATGCATTTATGGTTCAAATACGTCGGTCGTCAGGGGAGCGAAGGTATACTGTACACCACATCCAATTTCAAGTTCTGCATCTGTCAGGTAATAAATGATTGGGAGCGTTGGAAAAAAAACATGAGGAAGAAAAAATGGAAGTGAACCCTAAGGCCCTGTTCGGGATCCCCAGCTAGATCCTGTAGCTTTTGTACAGGTAGCTGGTCACATCATGTCACGACCATGCGGCACAGGTCCGATGTCCCGAGGACCCGAACAATAGACATTGATGAACCTCTGCCCATCGTCAACCCGACACCGCGCTCATCGTCCGCGACAATGAGGGCAATGATTCTTGCCATATGTTTAGATTGTCACACTGGGACTTTTTTGAGGTCAACTACCAACTCAACAAGAACTGTTGTGTATATTCAATAGGATCATAGGTTTTCTCTGAAGGACTGCCGCCACTGCGGCGGGAAAGGGCGGGAAGGGGCGGGGCAGGCTGGGTAGTGGTCGGAGAACGATGAGCTGGCACTTTCGGGAAAGATCCGATAGACCGGTCGAGACCTGAGTGACTGATCGTGACTTCCTTTTAAGGCCGAAGCTACAGTTGCTACCTGTACATTTCGATTTTGGCAGGGCACAGGTAATTACCTGGGGATCCCGAACAGGGCCTAAGCACTTGCTCGCTGATTTGCAAACTTGGAACCTAGTGTGGAAACACAAGAAACAACTAAAACCAAAACAACAAAACCAATATTGGACAAGATAGACTGAGCCTATCCCAAACCAACACCAGAAACAATGTATGATAGATGTTTCAATTACTTCCAAGGTAGCCAACGAGTGTCAGTCCCTAGTTTCAGAGCCTTTAAAAGGTTGAAAGGGAAAGTTGATTGTTCAAAGTAAAAGTCCGACGAAAGGTTGTGTTATGATACGTACAAAACCGAAGATCCAAAGGATACAACTGTTTCGGACTCTCTTGATGCGATATATGATAACCAAATTTAAGAAACGTAAGAACCGGTGAGGTTTCTGTAGTTTCTTGCGTATCCCGAAAATCCGTGTCGATGAAGTTGCTCCAGGTATATTCCGACTGTCCTTGGTAATATTCTTGCACATGGCGACGTGATGGGTACTTGAAACCCTAATTACCAAGTGTTTCTTAAGTTGTGGAACTTCAGTTCCTGAAGTATCCCTTGGATCGGTATAGTCGGCCCTTGTAGCCCTGTTCTATAGCTTCCAAACGATACCCCACTTCCTTGAGACCGTTAAATGAGTCTGATGAGGATTAGAGTTTACTATCCCCATTGGCATCTGCTATGGTTCTGAGATCAATGATCACAAGACCTGGCTGATATTATCTCCTTGAAATCATGCCCGGCATAGCCGCGTACCTGGAACAAGCGGAACAATAATCCCGTTGTCACATGCAACTATGTCTGACATGATTTCCCCGCTGCTCCACGTTCTGATACACCCGAAACGTCAGAAACCACTCAAACCGTTGTAAGAAACGGAAGAAACTGGTGATACGACTGGTAGGTTGAGTTGTGCTACATCTTCTCCTACATGTTTTGGAGCGAGCACATGCCAGAGATACTCCTGATTCCTCAGGAGTATCGTCCCGTTACTCAGATGATATTGGCCTCTTTTATGGGAGAAGTTGATACATTTGATACAACAGATACATGATATACAGAATATTAAACACAAGGAAATCGCAAAAACAAGCAATTTCAGTGGTGGTTCAATATCCTGCTTATCATCGCACCGACAGTGCCTTCAATGCCATGAAACGCAAGGGTATACTGTACACCATGTCCGATGTACATCCTTGCACCACCTGAAACAAAGTAAATGTTTGAGTTTGGGAGCATCGCTGGAGGAAGGCAAAAGCCTCACTCACCCAGAAATTCAGAGGGAGGGAGTCGAGCCATGAACTCTGCCTTGTAATCGATCTGGGTCAGCTATGAAGGGCGAGGGAGTATTGTACACCACATCTGATATAAATACCTGAATCTGCAACGGGCTAAATTAGAGTTTGAGTGCAGCAACCTCGTGATACAAAACCTTTGCAGGAAATCGGAATTCAGAGGTGGGGAATCAACCCCGACCTCTCGTTGCATTGGTGGTACACCACATCCAATTTAAGCTGTTGCATCCACAGTGGAGTAAATCAAGGTTTGAGCGTATAAGTTGTAAAAGAAAACTTGGACCCTGCGAGAGGCTCTCCCGATATTACTGGGAATGAACGAGGGTGTTCCTTACAACATGAATCTCTGAATCTGCATTCACAATAAGCTAAAACTTCTTTATCCATCAGAGACGTCAGGAAGCGCATGGGTGAGTTAGTGTACAAACAGACACCACACCAAAATATGCTTGTACTTCACATGTTGATTTTGTTTGATATACACTTTGGTTGCCAACTTGAAGTCCACATGATATAAATAAATAAACTAATTCATATCAGATCTGACTACAGACACAGTAGCACAGTAAACAAAAATGCAGTACATAGACATTTTGGGTGTCCCTCAAGAGGATGGATATGATTATTACAAAATTCGGAGAGCTCAGCTACCAACTAGATCAAGTTGGTCACCATTTAAGTTCAAGACCTCAATGTCTTCTTCAATTCGGAATTCTCCACCTCTTCCACTGGGACCTAAAGGTGCATTGAGCTCTACCAGACGGGCCAAATTGGCTTGGTGTTGCTCACACACATCTTCGCCCACACTGGCCAGCCTTTCATCAATATGCTTGACCTGCTTGCCTTGGAATGACCGTTCAAATAATGGTCTTGCAGTTTCCCAAAGCTCAACTGCCTTGAACAGATCACCATGCCCCTTAGAAATGTATCCAAGCTGAAGCATGCACTCCGCTCTGCTTTGATGGATGTCCATGTATGTGAATCCTTCCAGAGCAACTATAAACAAGGTGGTAGCTGTATCCTCATCATCCTGAGCATGGAACACATCTCCCAGAAACTGGAGGGCTTTATGGATCTGAAGTCTCTCTTTGACCTTGAGGGAATGTGCAAGGAAAACTGTCGGCCAGGTTGATATGCCATGAAAGCCATTCCACTGACTAACATCAGCAAGTGTCTGCAAACAGTATCTTACAATCTCAGATTCTTTCCCCCATGATGCTGCGAGGTTTTTGCAAAGTAAGGTGTTTGCATCTGATAAATCTCCTTCTCTTAAATTGAGATCTGCTTGCATATGCTCAACTGGTATCATCAGTCCATGTCCCCTTAACTTGCTGAAGAGTGATTTGGCTGCATCAATGTTTTTCTGCACATTAACCTTTGGAGCATCTATCTCATAGGAATTCTGGTTGGCATATTGTTTTCGAACAATTTGAGTCTGAATATTATGGGCCTCAACATATTCAGATTTCAACTTGTGAATCTCTGCGCAAGTGCTCAAGATGGTATGGCCAAAGGCACCACCAGACATTTCACAAAGACATAAGAGATCCATTGCCCTATTGCAAAGAGAAATGCTTTGTCTGTAGTTACCCCATGTATACCAGCCGGTAGCTGCAATATGTAAACACTGTGCTTCCATGTATAGATATCCAGAAATCCTGGCCAACTGTTGGGATTCATATGCATTCAATTTGGCTGCAGAGTAATCACCAAGTCGCTGCTTGATTGCTGCAATGATCTGAAGTGCTTGACAATGTCTTCGAGTATTCCCACTCGAAATTGCTAGAGACATGGCACTTTGATAAAACTTTGTGGCAATGGATAAGTCGTTTTGGCAATACTCATAATAGTATCCTACACTGAGGAGGAATTTGCCTGAAAATTCTGTGAGCCACAGCAAACAATATCTTTTGAGAGCATACATTTAATATCTGTGTTGTCAAAAAGACCAGATTGTTCCAAAGCCTGAGAAATTGCTAGTCTCTACATTGAATGTTGGAAAATACTGCCATGAACATAACATCTCAGTAATAAAATAAACCTCCAGTTGATTGTCACGGGGTAGTGGAAGGAGACCACGAATTAGGCCAATCAAAGGGAGAGCCCCTTGCCCCTTAGACCGGCAAAATGCATTCAGAATGCACACACAGTAAATGACGTCCTTCAGATGTGAATGGCCTTGTTGGAGTCCATTGCGGAGGACATTCTGAATGTTTGCAAAATTTGATAATATCCGAGCAACTGTCCCTGAAGCAGACAGAGTTCCAGTGTATTCTGCTTCAAACTCAAGTAACTCCTGAAAATGTTTGAGGAGAGGTCAAACAAGATGATCTGCAGTGGGTTGGATCTTCTGTATGTATTCTCTAATTGGCACTAGTAGTTTCAGATGTTTATGTTGATCAGTGTAAGCCAGACTGGTGCGAATCAATGCTGCTTTGCATCCCAAGATATTGTCAAGTGGAAGGTTGCTTTGGACCAAGTCAACATCTGAGAGGCCATCTGGGAGCTGTAAGGGCAACCACGAAGGCCCGAGGTACTCAGGGACTGACGTGGGGGATCCAAAGAGAACAAACTCTGAGGATTCCCACTTCAGCCGTGGGTATAAGTAAGCTACTAGCTAAGACCATGTGACCGGAGTGATCGGCAGATGTCTCGGGCTTGGTCACACGCAAGGTGCCATCGGGGGTTCCCCCGGGTCACGTGCCGGTTTCCGGTACCGGCCCTGGTAGACCGGTGACCGGGAGAGCGACTGGAAGGATCGGAGGGGTCGGAAGGGCGTTGGATGGGGGTTGGGACAGGGGTTCCCCTGACATCACCCCCCCTTGGAATGTGGCGCCCCGACGCATAGACCGGATGCGAAGGGAGGGATCCCAGAAGGGCAGGGAGTCGAAGGCAGCGACGGCAATGGTGCGTGGTTTGGCTGGGTATTTCAGGTAGAACTCGGCGACAGCTTCCGGGGCGAAGAGGTCGGAGTGCTTGACCCATTGATTGTGCGAGTCGTCGTACCCTTTGAAGCGCACCATGAAGTAGGGCGACTTCCAGCGCACCTTTGCATCAAGGATCTCTTCGACCTCCCATTCCGGAGCATCACCGGGTGCGTCCGGGAGGACCGGGGCCGGCTCGTCTTAGCCAGGCCGTCCCTCGAAAGGGTCGTCTTCAGCGAGTTCCAATTTCACCACCGGGAAGACCGGGTGGAGCCGGGAGAGCCGGGGCGGGAGCTCCAGCTTGTACGCGCCGCGATCGATGACCTTGACGACCTTAAAGGGGCCAAGTCGTCGGTGCGAGAGACTGGGAGATGGCCGGGTCGTCTGGATGTCTGACGCATCGAGCCAGACCCGGTCACCCACCTTGATCTCTGGTGCAGGGGTGCGCCGGCAGTCGTAGTACCGCTTGTACTCCTCCTTAGCTTTGACCAGTGTGGACCGGGCTTCGGAGACACCGGAAGCGATCCGGTCGCGGAATTCATTTACTGACTCCAGCTTCGAACGTAGCCCGTTTGGCTCGAACCCCATCCGGGGGAGCCAGCCGGTGTCGGTCATGAACGGGACCTGCTGCGTGGAAGAGTGGACGTGGTTGTTGTAGGCGAATTCGGCGGCCGACAAAAGGTCGTCCCAGTCGTCCTGCATGTAGTTGGTGAAGATGCGGATGTGATGCTGATAAGGCGCCAGAGCTCGGTGGTGAACTCCGCAATAAATTGCGGACCCCGGTCGGAGATGTACTTCTCCGGCACGCCATGGAGCTTCCAGACGTTCCGGTAGTACAACCGGGCGGCGCCAACCGCGTCGATCTGGGTGTGACACTCCATGAAGTGGGCGCGCTTACCAAGGACATCGACCGCGACCATGATCGCATTGTACCCGTGGGCCTCCGGGAGTTCGACGACGATGTCAACCGAGACCGTGCTCCAGCGTTCTTCGGGGACCTCCGTCGGGTGCAACTCCCCGACTGGAAGCTTCTGGAGTGCCTTGGTCCGGCAGCACAGATCGCAGGTGGCAACATACCGGCCGACGTGACGGGACAACTGGGGCCACCAGTAGTTCCGGGAGACGAGCTCCAACGTTTTAAAGCGACCGGCATGACCGGCGACCCGGGTGTCATGGTGCTGCTCCAAGATCCGGCGGCGAAGGTCCTTGTCACGGGGACAACAATCTTGCCGCGGAAGTAGAGCAAGCCGGCATCGACATGCCACTCGTCCGACCGGGTAGACCGGGACCGGCGGCCCGGAACCTTGAGGAGCTCGCGAGCCGCAAGGGCGACGAGGTCCTCGAGGTCCGGTTCATGCGAGAGCGCGTCGTGGATGTCCCGGAGAATCAGGACTTCCAGACCAGCAACAATGACACCTTCTAGAGCCCGGACGTGAAACAGGTCGGGGCGTAGAAGCGTGACGTCCTTGTTGTCCCGAACGGAGCCGTGATCCAGTCGCTGGGAAAGTGCGTCCGGTCGACCCATCGAGCGACCGGGCTTGTGGTGCAGGGTGAAGTCGAACTGGGACAGGTACAGGGACCACCGCGCCTGCCGCCGGTTCAAGTTCTGCGACTTCCGGAAGTACTCCAAGTTCTTGTGGTCGGTCCAGATCTCGGCCGGGTGCTGCGAGCCTTCAAGGAAGTGTCGCCACTCCTCGAGGGCTCGGACTATTGCGAGCATCTCCTTGTCATGGATCTCGTAGTTGCGTTGGACGAACTCAAGCTCTTGGAGAAGAAGGCGACCGGGTGCCACTTCTCGTCGGCGCCGGGCTGAGAGAGGACGGCACCGGATGCGAAGTCCGAGCTGTCTGCTTCCACCCGGTAAGGCTGCGACTCGTCCGGGAGGATCAGGACAGGGTCGGTGGTCACCGCGTCCTTGAGATTCCGGAACGCGGCGGCCTCCTTCTCGGTCCAGAGCCACACCAAGCCTTTCTTCGTGAGGTCGAAGAGTGGCGGGCGACGTCGGAGAACCCCCGGATGAACCGGCGATAGAAGTTCGTGAAGCCGAGGAACTGCTGCACATCCTTCTTGTTCTCTGGCACCGGCCAAGCGGCGACACCGGCGACCTTGACCGGATCCATCTCGACATGGTTGTGCGAGATGATCACCCGGGGTACTCGACGACGATTTCTCGAACTCGCACTTCTCCGGTCGCAGGTAGAGCTTATGCTCCCGGAGCTGCCGGAGGACTTCCCGGACGATTTCTCGGTGCCAGGCGAGGTCCGAGTGCGCGATGAGAATATCGTCGAGGTATACCATGACGTCCCGGACAAGATGAGATCCTGGAAGATATCGTTCATCATTGTCTGAAAGGTCGCGGGGGAGTTGGTCAGGCCAAAGTACATCACCAGCGGCTCGAAGAGCCCCGGTTCGTCCGGAACGCGGCCTTCCACTCGTCGCCTTCCCGGATGCGGACGTTGTTGAAGCCCCACCGGACGTCGAGTTTCGTGATGTACCGGGCTCCTTTCAAACGATTGATAAGGTCGTTGATGAGAGGGAGGGGGTACCGGTTCTTCACGGTCATCGCGTTAAGTGCCTGGTAGTCCTGTACGAACCGGAGCGCTCCGTCCTTCTTCTTGACAAAGAAGACCGGGGATGCCATCGGGGACTTCGAGGGCCGGATCCGACCGGTGGCCAACCCTCTTCGATAAATGCGTCGAGTTCACGCTGCTTGAGAGGGGAGATGGGGTAGACCTTGCAGTTGGCCGGTTTCGAATCCGGGACGAGCTCGATGGCATGGTCCCACGACCGGCACTCCGGGAGCGAGTCGAACGACTCCCGGTTGAAGACCTCTTCAAACTCACGTGCCCACTCGGGAATTTCTTCCGTACGGGTGCGGAGTTTTTAGCATGCGCTTCGGCCAGCTGTTGCGAAACGGTACCGGTCGCCCGGATGTCCTCCGGGGGGAGAACCGAGTGTAGAAAACCCGATCTCCTTCCCGGACGGGGTCGTCCTCGTCATCCGAATCTTCCCCATCATCCGGTCCGAGTTCCGGTAAGTCCTCGTCAAACTCTGTGTCGTCGTCCTCACTGGAACGTTCGTCCGTGTCAATGACACATATCCGGGGGACCGGACCGGACCGGAGCTGCCGGAGGATCCGAGCGGAGACCTTGGCAAGCTTCCGGTCGGCACGTGCCTCGGCGACACAGGTAGCACAGCACCCGGTAGGGCAGCGGCTCATCTTAACCTCGCGGTTGGCCCAGTCGATCTCCGGGTTGTGCTTCCGGAGCCAGGAGTAGCCCAGGATGAGCTTCTCC